>NDXZ01001345.1:0-14116 GCA_003055125.1 Paykullia maculata
ACCCTTATCACCTCTGGTGAAGGGTATAAAAAAACAAAATTATTAACACATCATATAAGGAAAAAAATATAAGTATTTTACACTTTTTGATACATGTCATCAAATAAATTGTACAACTGTACTTAATTCTTATTACAGTTATGTGTTTTCATACGATCTGAATTTAGACTGTTAAAATATTTAATTAATAAACCTCAATTTATAGAAAGAAATTATGTTGATTAACTTGGCAGCCCTGCTTCAACATGTTAATACGAAAAAAGTAAACAAATTTGCATTATTTATCACAATGAACATACAAGTATTGACGCGTTTTTGTTTTCTATTGTCTTCGACACTAAAAGACATGTCGGTTTTGTTTTCTTCAGTCTATATTTATGTTATTGGTATTGTTAAGTAGAAAAACATAAACAAATAACGACAAAAAGTTATAGTAAGACATGTAGAAAGAATGAATAAAGGTTGGTCTCAATCGGTTGTTTATTTGATTGTTTGCATGTCATGTTTGTAAACAGCGCCTTGTTTTTCTTGCGGAAGGTACTAAATCTGAATGCGTACATGATGTAAACATTCTATACTTAAGTATATGTTTGTGTAGGCAAATGCACAATAAGGTAAGGACAGGTGTTTGTGGCGCTAAAGTAAAACCGTATACAATTTGATTATTAAGTGTTTTTAATGTAGTGTGAATTTAATTTATAAATAATATAAATATTTGTACTTAATTTTTGTTTTTATGCACATAAATAAAAACGTTATATATTTGTATATAAATTTATATATACATTTTTTTATAATTTTTTAAAGCTATATGATTGATTGATAATATGATTATTGATAATATTAACTATTAGTTGGCTACTGGTTTTTTCTTTAACATAAGTTTACACTATTAATTAATTAAAGATAATTATTAAGGAAAATAACGATTAAAGTAGGTAACTAAAGAGGGGGAAAATTAAAATAATTAAATTTGTATACCCATATTAAATAAATTAACATGTTATGATGTAATTACTAAATGTAAATAGTTTTATTTTTTATTTTTAATGTGTGACAGTTTGATAGTTTTACTGTTATATGGTTTTTAAATAAATTTTGAACTAAACAAAATACAAACATATAGAAACATTTTAAATTTACTTTAAAACACAGCTACTTATTTTGTTCCTTTTCTAAAAACATATTTCAACGTAAACGATTAATTAGCAATAAAATTAATATTTTCCAATTAAAAGCAAAATATCTTTAATAAAACTAATTGATAAAAAAAAATGGAATTTTCATTTGCTTATTAAATTCTTTATAGCATTTTTTGTTTTGTTCTTGCGATTATTTTTTACTTATGACTTTTCCAATTAATTTTAATTTTTCCGATAATTTTTGACTTTTAATTTTTCTGAATATTATTAGCTTTTTAAAATTTGATTGTCCTTTACGACATTTTCCACCTTTTTTTTCAACTCCTTTTTCCCAGGGCAATCAATTTTGGCTTATTACATTTTCTTAGCAAAAAGTTCAATGCCCGATTATTACTAAGTTGATTGATACAAGCCTAACATTGTAGGCAGTTATACATATATACATACTTTAGTTATTTAAATATTCCTCGAATTTAGTACGCGTGCCGATTGATTACAGTTATTGATAGTATAAATGTAGTTAAAATATTTAATTATATACGAAAAGACAACGTCTATAATAATCAAGCAATAGAAAACAAAATCTAAACATAATTTGTATTTATAGTAGAAATTTCTAGTGTGTTTTAATTTAATGACGTCCTTTGTATTGAATAAACGGAAAACAAATCGTCATTGATTTAACACGTTAATTCCAAATTTAGTATTCTTTTAATAAAGACATTAATCTAACAATAGAATCAAATGTAGTATGCAATCAATAATATCATCTTATTAGCCTATAATTATTACATACATATGTATATAAATATCCGTCTTTTATTATTTATTATCTATAAAATAAAAAACAGCGACGACATCCTTAAAATGCCGTCATACCGAAATATTCCTTTCATACGATTCTGTCTTTCTCTTTCATTTACGCTTGCACGTAGTATTATTGTTTTTATTATTATTTTTTTTGTCATTACATGTGTTTGCTACGGTTATATACATACACAATCGTTGTTTTTTTTTATTAAACTATGACGTCAAGGTATAGGCACGCATACATTTTTACACACTCATGAAACCAAAAAGTTTTCACATATTTACTCACTTTTAAAAGCACATGTGTTTGTGAAGAGCAAGAAAAGTTTTAATTAAACATACATACATACGTATATTGTGTAATTATGGGGGAGTGTATGCTAAAATATTTCACAAATACTTTTACAATAATTACTCCCACTTATTCGCTTACAAAATGTTTGTTGTTTTCTGCGGGTATTCATATGTATGCGAGTAAAAGTTGTTCTTACTTTGTGTCTAAACTTTTGTTATGCGTATAAGTGTCCTTGAATATTTAAACATTATCTCTATAGAGAAATGTGAGAGAGCAAAATCAATATGAGAGAGTATTAGTACACATTAAAGCGGATTTTGAAATACTTTAAAAAAGTAAGAAAATAGTTAAATTTAAGAATTAATTTTTTTACCTAAATTTAAAATACATTTTTCTAAATATGGAATTTTTATAAATGTAGAGACTAGGTTACTGAGACTTGTTTAAAAAATATATATAATAAAAAAAAATTACTCAGGTTACTGAGACTTGTTTAAAAAATATATATAATAAAAAAAAAATTACTCAGTTTTTTTCCGGTCAATAAGCTTCACATTTGCCACAAACAAGGGGACAAGTTACTTGTATTAAATTAAAATATATTTTAGATAGATAGAGACAAACAAGGGGACAAGTTACTTGTATTAAATTAAAATATATTTTAGATTTGGTAACAATGTTAACATGTTTACACGTAAAGTAAAAAACATGGTTGAGTATGGTCACGGAACATGATCACAGGATAGTTCAAAATACTATAGTCACTGAAATCAATCTTCATAAGTAAATGATTAATGATTAATATCAACATATAAATGACTGCTGTTATCATAGTAATGGTTCAGTCACTCCCCTGTTGAATAAACTAAAACAATAATATGTTTGTGGCAATCATATAAGCAATTGCAGTGATCATAGAATATTAAAATAACAAAATCTTAAAATGAGAATAAATCCAAGTTGGATTTATTTATAAGATAGTATTAAAAGCTGATTATTTTTTTGTGTCCTCAAATATAAAAACATACCTTTTTCCCTCAACAGCTTAAATGACAAAGTCCATTATCAAAAAAAAATTTGAACAGAAAAGTTTTTTCTGAATTGGCATTGCGTAATAAACCATAATACCAAAAAAAAAGCACAAAGAGAAATCGTAGTGCATTTCTCTATATCCTTAAATGACAATAAATTAAATAAACATTGGCCGCATGCGTTATGTGTTTATATGTATGCTTAAAAGGCTAATGAAAATATTAAGTTAATTCAGAAACAAGTGATAGGTCTATATTTTACTTTGCTAAATATTTATAAACATATATCTAAAGCACTATATTAAAAATAGTTTTTTTTAAGTTCTTTGTTTTAAGTTTACTTCCTGTTTGAGAAAATCCCTTAACAAAAGGAAGTGTTTAACTAAAGATTTTGTATTTTTATAACATACATATGTATGTTTTTTTTTAACATAAATTATCATTTTAGACTTCCTTCATATATAAATAAACATTAAATGATTTAATTTCAAAATCAATAAAAATAGAGTTATTTCACTACCAGTTTGAAAAAAAAAACAAAACAAACAACACAATTAAAATTAGAGGAAAATTTGTGATATGCGGAATCGATTGAGTTTAAAATAATTGTAAGAACAACGACATCAAACAATGCAACATTAAAATTGAGCAACAAAAGCAGCAGCAGCAGCAGAAAAAAAAAACAATTGCAATAAATAATTGCATTGCATTTGTAATGTAATTTATGCTGTACTTAAAACAACAACAATAAAAGTATTTCATAAAGAAACGCACTTGTTAGAAAAATACAAAACTTTAGGGTGGAGATTTTTTGTTTTGCCAAGTGTTTGCTTTACAGCAAAAAACAAAGAAATAGCACTAAGAAAGTAAATAGTGACAAATATTGGCATTTAAAACTCTTAAAAATAATTTTTTATACTCTTTTAAAATCTAATTTAATTTTTTTTTTAAATCTCTCTTGTAGTGCTATTTTTGTGCTCTAATATGTTTAGTTTATTGTGCGTTCAATGTTAATTTTATACAAGATCTGCTTGTGGATAATTACGTTGTTGTAAGGTGTTATTTAGTTGTTGAACGACACTAAGTTGTCAACATAAATTTCCTTTAAAAATTTAATTCGTTATGTTTTGTTTTGTTTGCTTTATAAAGCGTTACACTGTTGAGTAATCGATTTTTAGCAGCACTTTAAAATATCCACAAATTTGTAGATTTTTTAGGTGGAAAAAAAATCATAGGCAAGAAAGAGTTATGCTCACATTCGATTCGATATTGTAGTAAAATTTGCACAATTTCAAAGCAAATTAAATAATAATTGACAATTTTTTAATTCTCTATTTGCGAAAAATTTAAAAAATATTTTTTTATCAAAAAATTAATTTTTAAAATTTGTTAACCGTGCATTAAAGCAAAGGGTATATAATGTTCGGATTATTTAAATAAAAGACTCTTACTATTACTTTTACTATACATTTTAGACAAATTGTCTGCCAATTTATTTTGTTGTATGTTTATTTGTTTTAAACAGTATTGCTCATTATGCCTAAAACACATACACATATGTACATACAGGTATGTGAAGTACTACAGAATTATATTGACTACTTACAGTTAATATAATTTGCTTTGAAATAAAAAGTATTTTTAAAAACGTAGCTGTAGCCGTAGCCGCATTAAATTGTTCTACAATTTTACAAGGCGGCCAACTATTTGGTGAACCAACATCACAACCATTGACCCAAGTTGGCCTAAAAGAATGCGGAGATAAAATTCTAAAATAGCTTTAGAAAAAAACTGTAAAAAATAAAACAAAACACTTGTGAAATTACAGTATAAGAAAACAAAAAAAGTTTGCAAAAATAAAATTAAAAAAGGAGATTTTTTTTTAAGACTTAATAATACCTATTTAAAATAAATAACTAATTAAACAGTTTATGTAACACGGCTTTTATTATGTTGACCACGTCCCACATGCTTTTGTTTAGTTATATCCCACACAAATTATTTTAATAAAGCACTTACTTTTAATCTTCCATTAGAGGACAACAGAAATAAGTCTATCGAACTCCCCAACAATGAAGTCATCGTTATGCTTAATTTTAATTATTGAAACTAGGTATACACAAAAAGAAAAAAACCTTTTTTTTTAATATAGAAAACAGCAGTTAGTTAGTATCCATTGCGTTATTGTTTAAACATATACTGCATATAGCGACCTTGAAAATACGCAAACACACACACACCCATAACATGCAAAAAATATATGTATAAAAATGTTTATTTGTATGTATAAAAGATATAAAAATTGTGTATAGACTTTTTTTGTAATTATAGGCGACCCCGACCTACGATGTATTATACTGTACGTGACGTCACTTCTGGGGGTAAATACAAAAGCGCATGTTTTACTTTTTGAGGTGTGTATGTATTCATGTATGTGTGTATGTAGTGTATTGTAAAAACTAAAAAGCATGAGTAAAAAGAGTGTAGAGAAAAGAGTGTCTGTAAAAAGTAATATTGATATACTATAATGTACCCAATAGGAAATTTATAAAAGTAAACCAGAAAAATAGAAAATCGATGAAAGTTTTCTTGCAAAAGGAATATAAATATAGATTTTTTTTTAAGAATTTCTGCAAATAAAGGATGTGTCAGAGTATTTTCCTAAAAAAAATATACATATGTACATACATACATATATATTTATATATGCATGTATAATTAATATTTTTTTTTTAAATGAAAACTTAACAAAAAATTATAGCAAAAGGGTTTTTATCAATTTTTTTTAATCAGATAATTGAAAATGTTTATTAACTGAAACTGGAGCATTAATTAAGTGTTAACGGTTTTGTAAACCTATAAGTTTGTTTTTGTATCTACATATTATTGACAACGCACGCTCACACATCTTACGACTTCAGGATGTCAAGTGGAGCGGACCTATGAGGATTGAAGAAAATTGGATTTATGATCCTTTAACTAGGGTCAGGGATGAAATTCCAAGGGTACTGAAATTTGATGCCAGATCTATTAAGCAAATTTTTTTAACCAACAGATACTGGGAACCTGAGCAAAGGGCCCAAGTCTGGTATACCGATGTCTCCAAACATTCAAATGGTGATAATGACGCTGCCGCACTAGGGCCTGGACTCCAATGCGCCCTGGCAATAGACAAATATTTATCAATATTTTAGGCGAATCGTGAAAGCCGCGAGTTTATATTCTTTTAGATAGCGAGATGGCCTTAAGACCCCATATAGGCTATGATGTTAACTCCGTACTGGTAGAGAAATGTATTGACATTTTTAACCGCCTTTGTGCGCACAACAACCTTACACTGTAATGGGTTCCTGATAATGAGGCGACGACCGTGTAAACTAAAGAACGCTAAGTTCGCTTCCCATTAAAGTGGACCTCTGGGACAGCGGCAGGCTGGAAATACCTACCCTTGTTCAGGGGTATATCTTAAAGAATCCTATCTATTAAAAAAAGAAATCTCATGTAATCTCATGGTAGTCGAACATTTTTAATGTATTAAAATAAGTACATTGCCTTTTGAAATGGCAAACATTTTTCTCTTATGTTAAGGTGCTTTTCTTTAGTGTTGTCATGTATTATTCTAAAATCCTCCAAATTTATTTAAAAATCTTATTTATTGAAAACAATTTTTTTATCTATAAAACTGAAAATTACCCATACAATATTTTAAAGTATAATAATTTAAAATATATTTTTTTCAATTACTGTTTCAAAATATTAAAAAAAATTAGAAAAATTTTCATATATGGTAACACCTTTTTCTTGCAACTCTTTCCGTTAAAAGTGAAAAAAAAACTCTCTTTACAAAACAAAAAAAGTTTTTTGTTATTTAAATGTACATATCGCACACCCAGTTCAAAAGTGAAACAACTCAAAATTTTCATTTTTCGAGTTTATATGCTTAAACTATGCAAAATACACTTGTTTATCTATAAGAAAAAGATCAGTGTATTTTTTTGTTGTTAACTGTTGCTAAAAAGCATTTATGTCTTTCTTTATGTTTTAATTGATATAAAGTTACAATTCATAAAAGTGACTTTTTTTATTTGTGTCTGAAAATATAATGGTAATAGATTCCTACGCTAAGTGCTAAATAGTTTTAATTCGAATTCAATAGTCCAACGTTTTTGTTTTTAACTGTTTTTATTTACGTCAAAAACAGTTTATTTCGATTTTTGAAAAATGAAAAATTTTGAGTTGTGTCACTTTTAAACTGGGTGTGCGATATGTATGTATGTATGTTTATGCTTGCGTATTCGCTAGTAATATTTTTACCGCTTAAAACTCTTTAAGTAATAAAATATTAGAATATTGTGCACTTCCGTAACTAAATACCTTTCAAATGGCATACTTTTCACCAAAATTGGTTTGTTATCAGAGGAGAGAAAGAAACTTAACTCTTTTGCACTTCTTTGCAACTTATATTGCTTATATGAGTTAGAAAATCACATACATATATGGATCTTTAATATATTATGTGAAAAATGTTAACCATTTTGTCAGCTAACCATAAAACCATATACAATCAATATGAGTTTTTCGAGTCATGTTACTTTAGAGTAAATGTCCACTATCATGTTTTGCCTTTCAACAAGTGCATAGTGTACATTCTTAAGACGATTGCATTTATGTGTTTAATTGTAAATATTTAAAAGTCGTTATATGAAAAATAATTGATGCTTGTCAACGAATGATGATGCTGATGATTTTTGCAAAGAATGTTGGCAAAAATGTACAAAATGCTTGTAAAATATATATTCTTTAATTTTTTTTAATCTATAAATATGTGGCGTCTTAAGTTTTACTTTATTGTGATTTTTTTTTAGTGAATTTGAAATCTAATTGTGGAAATTGTAAGTTTTTGTTTGTAAAATTTTTTTCTTCTTTAATTTCAAACATGGCAATGTTTAGTTTGCATCAAACTAACACTTACGTCTTATTCTTTGTTTAAATGTTAAATTATTTAAAAAAAAACTGTTAAAAAATATTTAAACAATTTAAAAACATTTAACTCCTATTAATTCTCAATGGATTTAATATTGGTCATACCACTTTTCTAAAATAAGAAATATATGTAATACATACATATGTGCACATAAATAAACTTAAGAAGAAAAAATTTCTAGAATTTTCAGTGATTAATGGGATATTTAATAAACGATGAAGCAACAAAAACTTAAACGGATTTGCCGGGGTATAGTTTTTGCATAACTGTTGGAATCTTTAATGTAGGGTGTAGGAGCAATTTTAGTTTTAACAGTAAGTTGGTAACTTTATAATTCTGCAAATTGGGACCTCTACTTAGGTTTTTTTTTTTTATGGATAATGATTTAATTCATTATTTGCTTCTTAAAGAAATAATTTGAAAAAGTTTTTTAAAATTAAATTTTTTTTTAGAAATAAAACAGTTTTTAAATAAAAATATTTTAAAATCTTTAATAAATGAAAATTCTAGAAAATAAAAATCATTAAATATTAATTAAATAAAGTTTCCAAAAATTACAGAGTTTTCAAAAAATTCTCTTATCAAAGCATTAAAGTTTCAAAACTATATATTAATTTTTTAGAACACTCTTTTAACAAAAGAAGAATAAAACGAAAGTTTTTGTAAAAAAAAATTTTAAAACTCTATAAATTGAAGAGTTTTTTTTTTAATATAAAGAACTTGTTCGAAATCCTTTTATAAATAAAAATAAAATAACAATTTTTTCTTTTAATAAAGATTCAAAATTATCAATAATAAATATAGAATCTGATTGAATTAAAATTTTGAAAGGTTATAAAAATATTGCAGAATTTGTCAAAAATCCCTTTAGAATGTAAAACTTATTGAAATTAACGTGACAAAATTAGTAAAGGCTTTTTAAAAAAAATATTTTAAAAAATAACAAAGAAAAACATTTTTTTATTTTTTAAATTAGAAAAATTATCTTTAAAAAAAACTTTCGGAAAATTATCTAAAAAAAGATATATAAAATTTACATATAGAAAAATAACTAAAAAAATTATCTAAAAAAAAATATTATTATGTGGAAAATCCTTTTAAATAGAGAATTTGACAAAAAAATTTTTAAAACAGAGAGAGAGAGATAGAAAAATCTGTTTGTTTGACTACAACCATATTTTGTTTATTCTAATTGTTAATTCTAATTTACTTAATTGTTGTTTAAATATTTTTTTTTGTACTTTAAACATTTCTGCACTCAAGGATGGGGCAAACATTTAATAGTGATTGTCTATAACTTTTAATTTACCAAACTTAAGTTGAATGATGCTTCAAAAATACCTCAAGACAAATGTTACAAAAAACTTTAAGAATTTTTTTGATTAAAAAAACTTTGTCTTTCTAAAACAGCAAAACAAAACGAAACAAAAAATAATTAAAAAAATTAAGATGTTTAATATACAAGACAATTTAGACGAAGCCAATGTGCAACATGCCTAAAAATTGTGTATAAGTGTCATAAAACAATGTTTTTTTTTGTGTGTGGCGGCATTCACATCTTTTTGTGTTTTTTTGTTAAAAGTTATTTTTTTTTTAATTTGCTGTTGTTCCAAATCTTTCTATTTATAATTTTGCTAGTTACCAATATGTTGAAGATCAGCAACATTCGGATTTGATTTTGAATTTTTATCATAATTATCTTCTTTAATAAGTTTGCAAAAACAAAATTTTTGGAAAAAAATTTCGAATTTGTTTTTAAATTAATGAGAAAAAACCGATTTACAAATAACTTGTATTCAGTTATGGGTTTTTGTGTTTATGTCTCGCGTTTGATTCTAAACCAAAAACAAACGATTATTTGATTGATTTGTGCTTCTTTTTTTTGATAAATTATGAATTGTGTGTATGAACCAGTGTAAATTTTAGCTTAAATTATTCTAACTTCAAACATTAGTAGTTTTATATCAAAGAGCTGTTCAAAATCTTCTTGAGCTCCCACTGTGTAGCTTTAAAACAAAAAATGCACCAATACTTTAAGCTACATCATTTTTAGTATTTGTTTCTGTTGTGAATTAAATTATTAAAGCAAATACTAATAGTAAGAAAAGTTACGATAAATCATGTTAATGCAGTAAAAGCGTAAAAATTACAAAAAAAAACGGCTTCAATACAAATAATAGTCAAACTATTAAAACAACCCTTAAATACAAAAAATAGTCAAACTATAAAAAAAATTGCTACTGTACACTAAGTACAAAAAAATCGCTAAAACAAAGAGAAACTTTAAAATATTCAAACAAGGCGAAAATACAAAAAATAACATATAAAAAAATCGCTTAATGCAAAACAAAAATTGGGTTAAAAAAATTAAAAAAAAGGCCAAGGCAAAATAAAAAAAAATTAATGATAAATAAAAAATCTCAATTAAAAAAAAATCACAAAAAAAGCTAAAACGACAAAATAAAAAACACATCGCTAAAACTAAAAAGAAACTCAAAAAATCGCTACATAACAAACATTTTTTAAATAAAAAAAAAAACGTAAACTCTAAAAAGAAATGATAAAATACAACAAAATTAGTGAATCAAGGGAAAACGCTAAAATGAAAAAGATTCCAAACTATCGAATAATAGTTTAAACACAAAAATCATTTGTTCAATATGCTAAACAACTGTTTTTTTTTTGTTTATTTTCTGACCTCCATATTCATAATAAATTTTTACAATTATCAAAGGTTCATTGAACATAATTTTTATACAAAATTATTTTTATAAACCTTTGATAAATTTAACAAATGCTTATGTATACAGGGGTTAAACTTCAACTAAATGACCTATTTCGATCTATCCTAGTTATTAACTTTGCAATATCTATGATAAAAGTCATATATAGACATTAAGCCAAGCAGTGTAAAATAAGTTTCCTTTGTTTATGTTTAAGAACTGGCGTGTCAGTCAATTAGTAAAAAAGGTTTTAAAAAATTTTATCTTCATTTAAATGTTTTAAATAATAAAGTTGGTGCTTTCTGGTGTATTACATATTACGTATTGCTTTTGGCGTTATTTATATCAGTCTTTAACGCGTTTTGCTCGTAATACGTAGACATCACTGCTGGTGTTTGGCGCATTGTTTAACAAGAAAACAAAAAATACTTTAAATCAGTAAGCAATGCAGCATAATTATTATTCAGATTTTCTTGTTGTTCTATTGTTAAGACTTGTACTAGTGACGAGCTTTGACCAGTCAAATTCTCTTAAGATCTGTTCTATAAATAGCTCTCGAGCAAGGTGTCTGTTATATATAAATATCGTACAATGGCTTAAACACTATCAAATAAAATCCTTTGGTCAGGTCCTTAAGTTAATCTTATTACAACTTGTGTAAAATTGTATTTTAAAACCTTTCGTTTTTAAAGAATTTATCATGAAATACGAGAGAAAGAGATAACATGAACCAATATTTGCAATAAGAAATTATAACTAAAAACCTATTGTTGGTATGATTACGCAGCTTCTTACTCAAATTTTATTAGTGAATTTGCATGTTTGCACGTTTCTAATAGTGTTTAAATAATTTCAAATTACTTTTTAATTATGTTTAATATTATTCTAAACAAAAATGTTAAAAAACAAGAATATTTGAAGACAAAAAACCTAAATAATTTATTAATTTAATGATGTTTCAATGTTGAAAAAAAAATCAGCAAAATACCCCTCTTTTTTATTATATTTTTTTATTTATTATTTCAAAGTTGGTAATATAAACTTTAATTGTTGTTAAACATAAGTTTCTCTTAGAATTAAAAAGGAAATTTGTTTTAACTTACTTGCCACATAGGAATTGCTGCACTGATGTCAATAAAAGTTATATTTACAACAGTTTAATTAAAAATTCATTTGCAGATCGCAAACTAAAGAAACCCGTTATTTTAATTTTTTTAAAACAAAATAATAATAAAAATTAATACAAATTTATGGTCTTCTAACGAGTTATAAATAAATAATTAAATGACTGAACAATGCTGATCAAATCGAAATAAAAATGAATAAAAAGAGAGAGAAAAAGAAACAAGTATTTGGCAATAAATTCATACATTTTTATTTAAAAAATGCATCTTTCCAATACTAAACTTGAAATAATATAAGATTCCAATACTTTTACTGAGTAACAATAAATTACACATTTGGAGAATTTGCTTTTTTTTTGGGAGCTAATAAAAAATAAAGAACTTGTTTTAGATAAGAACTAAAACTAGTTAATTTTTGTCTTGTTTTTTTGCTTAAAATACAAATTTGAGTTTATAATTTTTTTTTAAGATGCACTGCTCTAATTTCTTCAGATGTTGTTATATAAAATGACATAATATTTAATTACTTGTTTAAGAAACATATCGATGTTTGATAAAATTCTTTTTTATTAAAATATATACAAAATTTATATAGAATTATTTAAATATTGTTTTAATTTTCGTTGCAATTATTTTAGATTTAAATTGAAAATAACACTTCTTACTTTATAATTTTTATTTAAAAATCCTCTATTGAAAATTTCCAATAATATTTTTGCTTTTACTTTTTTTCGAAAGGTAATAATAATAATCAAATTGTTTATGGCCTCAGTCATAAAATGAGATCACTAATTTAAGATTTAAATGCATAAATATATTTTTGTTTTTAAAGCGATTCCTAAAAATTGCATTTATTTTTATTAAAATGTTACTGCATCCAAAAGAAGGCACATGGTTGAGTATGATTATGAAGATATGATCAAAGTATAATTTAATATTCTATGATCACTGCAATTGTTTATATAATTGTCTCAATCATATTTCGGGCAAGTGCCTGAGGCATAACTATGATTACAGCAACCATTTATATGTTTAAGTTTATCAATTACTTATGTTTGGGTAATATTATATATGTTGTTTTTAAATCATTTATTAACTATAGTCTAAAGGGACCAAAGAGTAACCACTGTACTTCTACGAACTGTTTTGTTGTGCTGTATAAGTGCAATGGTGTGGCAAATTCAAATTTAATTGGTTGGTTTGTTGAAAATATATAAATTTTTTAACAAATATTTTTATTTCTTTTTGCAAAAAAAAATTAATATTTAATAAAAAAAAAGTAAAAAAGTTTTGGTGGGTTAAGGCCGACCATAAAAGATCCTACATTTCTAGAATGTTGAACAGTTTTTTAAGCCCAAGGGAAGTTTTTGGAGTAGGCCTTATGCAGCAACCGATCTTCACAGATTAGAAATTTGTCTAGATTTGGAATTTTTTTAATAGTTTTATAAGACTTAAAATCAATCTTACAATCTTGTTTAAATATCTATTAATTTTCTGAATTGCTATATGAGACATACGGCCCAAATTTTTAAATGGGATCAACAATAAATTATGGTATGAAATTAATAAAATTCTGTACAAAGATTGAGTTAAAAAATTAGTTTGCAATAAATTTGGTCACTACCTCAAAATTGTTAGGGAATTTCTTAGAGCTAAAATGATTTTTGCATATGTAGACATTATGTGGGAGCTAGAGAAAAACTAACTTTTAACTTATTTTTATCTCAAACACTTGTTTATATGAGATGACGGACCAATTACAGAAAAAAAAAATTAATGAAATTTTGGTTTTTAAGCCAACAAAGTTACCCGTACCACATTTGATTAATTAAAATATTATTATTAACAGACAGAAAAAGACACAATTTTTTATAAAATCTTAAATCTATTAAAAAATCGGTATATAAATATTTCTTTTCAAAAAAAAATTTTTTTTTAACTGAAAACACAAGGCAACAAAATTGAAAAAATTTTAGTCAGTCGTTTTTTTTTTTTGCTTATATCTTC
>NDXZ01001350.1:0-16654 GCA_003055125.1 Paykullia maculata
TCCTCTTTGTTTTGCCTTTTAATCGCTGTTTTAATATAAATTATCTCGAGTTTGTTGAGATATTTTGTAAGAAATGTGGCAAAAGCTGCCTACTAAGGAAAAATTCATTTTAAGGTGTTGAAAATTTTAAATTTAATTAATTAAATCAATAATAAATGTCAAATGTAACATGTTTAAGTCTTTCTTTATTTCATACTCATACGTATGAGTAATATTGTTTTTATTGATGCAAAAAAAATATTAAAAAAATCATACGTATGGATGTCCGTACTATTGAATTATATTATGCTATAAATATGTTACTACAAAATTTTGTGTGTTTGTATGTCATATGTCATATATAATAATGTAATCAATTAACGTTTTCAAATCTAAAAATAAACATAAATATAAGAACTAATGTCGAGGTGTTTTTCTTAAGCTAAAACATATGACTCGACACTCTACAACTCATGACGTCTATATAGACCTTACTCCTTAAAAATGTTTTTCTTTTGCATTTATTTTGTTTGGAATTTCATTGAAAATTTGGCAGAAAAAAAATATAAAATAAATTATTAAAGCAAGTTTTTTAATTTAATTTTAATTTAAATAAAAAAGTAGTAAAAATAAATTAAATCTACATTTTAATAAAAAAAAAACTTAACGTGAAATCATATAAAGGCACTAATTCACAAGCCAGATAAACGTTGTACTACATATATTAATATGAATACATTGGTCTAACTAAAATTAAGGTAAAACAAAATTAAAGTGAAGTAAATTCTCATATTTTCGCCTTCCAATGAAAAAACTTATTTATAAACTAATTTATTTAATTAAACTTCATTGGAAATAATGTAAAATTTTTCCATCTTCCTTTACTTCTTTATAAACCTTTACCCCCATATTCATAAACAATTTTTAAGTTTACTGAAGGTTTATTGAACGGTTTTTGTATGAAAATTTCGTTCAATAAACCTTCAATAAACTTAAAAATTGTTTATGAATAGAGGGGTTAATCTATACACAAATAAAACTTTATTTATGTACATGTGCATGTATATACGTAGCATAAAAATGTTAATGACTAAAGCTTTAAAAAAAAAAAAAACCAAAGCACTTAATGAAAGCGCATTGAACTTTATCAAGAGAATGAAATGCAAGCCAGGGAATAACTACTTGTTTCAATATGTCTAAGTGTGTGTATGAGCAAATGTTTTAAAGCTGTAATTGATGACGTACATGCACACATACACACTTACTAAAAATGAAGTAAAAATAATAAAATACAAAAACAAAAGTTCTATTTTTAGACTTGCTCTAAATAACAACAGCCGTATAGTCGTAGCTCCTGCAAACTTAAACTATTTTTGATTTGTGTGTATGTATTTGCAATAGTCTCTGACTGTGTTTTTTTTTAATTTTTAGAAAAGGATGCTGTTGATGTTTGTATAAAAAGGTAACATACATGTATGTCTGTAAATATATCCAAATATACCCTTGTATATGTGTAAATATTTAGAGACGACTATATTTAAACTTTAAATTAAATGAATGAATAAGAAGTATGAATCACCAGCAAGAATAAGAATGAATTTAACAAATATTGTATTAAGACACACACACACACACAGAAATAAATTTATACTTAGATTTACATACACATATGCTTGTGAGTGTTTTAAAGAGCACAAGGTATTTACATACGTACATACATACATACACACATATTAACGTCGGAGGTTATTTAAATAAATGCGCGCAGGATGAGAGTCAATTATTTAATTTCAGTGGTAAAGAAAAGTAAAGTTTAAGAATAAAAATTTATAGTAAAAAACCTTTCGAAGTAAAAATTGTTTAAGTAGCAAGAGCTCTAAAATTTAGAGATAGATTTTTTGACCATAAAACGTCAGTCGTATAAACTAAATGGTATCGTGACATACATACGTTTCATAAAGTGCAAAAATAGGATTAAAATAAGTTTCATTTAAAAATATTAATGAAACTGGATTTGTTTCGTATTTAAGTTTTTTAAATAGTAAGAAAGATAGTAAAAATGTATCGTTTTTTTCGCATTTTTGTCTTGCTTCGGACTTAATTTGTTTATTTAAATGAGGCCTAAAAATATTTCAATATTGAAAAAATTTTAATTATTCACAATGACTTCAATTAAATCCCAATCTTTATGAATATTTAAAAACTTTTCTTAAATTAAAAAAAGGAATAACAATTAACACAAACAATCCAGTCTACAAGTTTTTGAAAAAAATGATTGTTTGATCAGTGCTTTGCTAGTCTTAAAATATTTATCTGTTACCCGCTTCCTAAACTTTTATATCGCAAACCGATTAGGTTGCTCTTAAGTAACATCAGTTCTATAAGGATTAAATTTAAACATAAAAATCCTTATGAATAAGAAACTAATCCACAAAAAAAAGTTTGGTTCTAAGAAAACATTTTGGTTTTAAGTAAATTATAAACAAATAAACTTAAAAAAAAGAGTCCAAAAAAAACAAATTTTCGGTTATGGAAATTATTTTTAAGTTTCACAATTGTAACCTTAACTGTGAATTATTATTATTTAACCAAAATGCTTTTTCAGTATGAATACTTTTAAAACTCAATATCAGGCTGAAATTTAAACACATTTTGACTTTAATTTTCTTTGTAGTCGTCATTGATGTCATTGATATACACAAAAGTTTCTTTCTCATTCGTTTGAAAAAAAACAACTTCGTAAAGTTCATGTATTTGTGGTGTCGGTTGCTGTTGGCTTAACGAAAGGGTCCTTTCACATTACTTACTACTAACACACTGACCTACTGACGATTCTTAAAAATACGAAGCGAACGATGAATTGCGACAGCAGCATACAATTTAGTGACGTCATGGATGGCATTCATTCACAGTTTTACAAAACTGGCAACAATTGCCATGTAGCAGAAACAACTACAACAACAAAAACATTTCAAATGCATATAGAACATGGAATATAAAAAGGTCGTTTGGCGCAAAATTAAATTTAAACAAACAAATAAAAAACAAAACTTGGAAATAAAAAGGATTTCGAGGACAAACTGATAGGTGGCGCATATAAACATAATATACATACAACCAAACATATATTTGTTTTAAAGTATGTATACATAAATTTATGTATGTATACATGTATGTATGTTGGAATAATATATGTTGTTGTTGTTGTTTTTGCTATAACGACAGGCAGGCAACAGCAAGTAGAATTATGATTTCATTGAGAAAAATTTTCTATAACAACAGCGGTAGAAACAGACTCACAACGATGACGGTCTTATCAATGATGATGTGAGTTTAACGGGGAGTGGCGCTAATGTTGTTATACGATACGGAAACGACGCCAGGACGATGTTGCAAAGGTTGTCAAGACTGCATTCGTTCTATACTATATTTAATAGTTGGTCGGTCGGTCACACATATCTACATACATTCATTTAGGTATTGCTTTTTTAGTCTACATGAATCTATTGTAATTGTCAGTTGAGGTAGAGGAGGACATTCCGTTCGCAAGCGGTAACCTTTACATGGTCGTTGTATTTGTGAATGATTTTGGTTTCATTTGGTTTGTCTTAGTTTAGTTTTGAATCTTGGTTGTTATCGTCAGTCATTTAGCTAATGTTAATGGTACTTCTTCTACTCCGGCTACCGCTCCGGCTAAACTGCATCGTCGTCATCAACATCAACATATTCATCTTCAGCTGCAATAACAACAAATTTAGCTCTTTTTTTAAGCTTTCATCTAAAGCATCCAGCGTATCTGAAATTAGTTGAAAATCTTGTTTCAAACTATCAAGTCGGTTGAGAAGCTGCTTAACAATATCAAGACACATTTAAAAGTTTAAGCTGCAAAAGTATGTGAAAAAGAATTTAACAAAAAAATTAATTACAACAAAAAAAATTAATAATTTAAAACCAAACTATAATTTAAATAAAATTTTAAAATAAGAAAATATTAACAAAAAAAGGTCGAAGAATAGTTTAGCAAATTTTTTAAAATGATAAGAAATAGAGATCTCAAACAATAAATTCAACACAGTTATAACAATATTAAATGGTAAACTTTATTTTTAGTTATTAAACAGAATGAAGTTTCACCAAAAAAAATTTATAGAATAAATACATTTATAAATGAATTTTTTTTTTTTGGCTTAAAGTTCTTATATTTTGAAAGTGTGATATGTTGAATAAATAGTTTAAAAACATTTCTTATTCACTTAATATCAAACGTGCTTAATTTAAAAGATTTTTTTTTAATAAAACAACTAAGTATGATTGTGAAAAAAGTATTAAATTTATTTAAAGAAAACTAAAAAATAAGTTTTGATATCGATAACTTAAGGACAAGAAAATTTTTTAATATAAAAAATTTGAAAACAAAATATGCACTCAGTGGTCAAAAAACAAAAATTAAAGAAGAAAAAACATTTTTAATAAAAAGTTTTTATACTAAAGGCTGGTCCAAATATCTCAAAAGAAACACAAAAAAACTTTAGGCAGCCTAATTGTTACTTCAGAGTATTAAACTTTTCAAAACGAATAAACATGTGAATAATAATAGCAAAAATATGGAATAAAAAAAAAACTCATCAAGTGATAAAGACCTGACTCTAATGTACTCGAATCAGTGTTATTAGTTATTTGATTTTGTTTTTATTAACTACAATCTTTAAGTATTATTTCAAAGTAAGTTTCCTTTTCTTGAAAGTAAAAATTGGTAAATAAAAGCAAAGGTATTTTAAAATACTTTCCATAAGCAACAGCATTGGTGGAAATTGCCTAAAAATAAAAACCATTTCAGGTAAAAATAATTGTGAAGCTCGAGTAACTCGTAAAAATCTCACATGAACGTTGGATCAATGAAAAGTAAAAATTAATACTTACCTATAAAAAATGAAAAAAAAAAATTATATTTATTAAAAAAATCGAAAAAAATTAAATAATAATTATAAAAATAATGTACATTAAAATCAGTTCCTCTTAATTTGGTGGGGGGTTTTTTTTTTGATAATCATTATAATATTTTATTTCTTACTTAAGCCCGCTTCACATTGTAATATTAAGTAATACGACATGTCAAAAACTCAAATAAAATGAGAAATTATAATAGTGTGAAGACAATATGTAATGAAATGTCAAAAAATACGTATAGTAAACAAGTTTGACAGTCGTATGGCTCTCACCATTTTTAGACACAAAATGTAATGAGAAAATTTTATGCTCTTATGCAGGCCTGCACTGCAAATTTTTAGCTTAAAAATTTTAAAAAGCTTATTTTGTTCAGTTTTTAATTTATTAAAAAAGAAATTAAAACAACAATAAAACCATTTTTACATTAAACATAAATGACTTACACCACATTTAACAAAATTATGTAGTTGTTTAACAACAAAACCAAAAAAAATTATTTGGAAAAATAAAGGCGAAAAATTTAAAAATAATCATAAAAAAATAGAAAAAAAATAAAGGTTTTAAAAATTATGGATTATTTTAAAAAAGCCAATTTAGGTAAGTTAAATTAAGAAAAATATATGAAATATGTATGTTACAATTATGTTGGTTATTTTCCTATTTTTTTGACATTCAAAAGCATGTGCAACAGGCGAATGACGAATGTAAAGTTACATTTTATCCTTCTATTACAGTTTTGTGCAAACAAACGAACGCTTATTTATACCATATACATATGTATATACCTGTTAATATGTTTGTGTGTTTAGTTGTATAATGTATAAAATTAAGAAGGTCAAAATAAACCCGTACAGGCGACATACTTCTGTATAGGTAAAAAAAACATACATACATACATATGTATATATGTGTAGATATATTGTGTTTATTCAGTATGGACGAAAACTATGACGCATTTCCATTTCATTCATTATAAATTACAGCCTTAGGAGTATTAAAATTAATTTTGAAATCAGTTATTTAAGAATTTTTATTTAATATTTTATGGTTTTAAATGGCATTAGACACTGTTAAATAACAGTATCGTTACATGTAAATTAATATTTGACTTTGCATGTCTTTTATTTTCTGATTTTAAAATTAAAGTTAATTTTTTACATTTTCAGGATTTTTTTTTATTGTGATGTGATGAAAGTTTTTTTTTAGTATTTAATTTTTGAGTGAAATATTTATAAAAGCTGACCCAGATGCACAGCTCAAGTCGTAATCAGCCATTATGTTTATATTACCCCATCCTTGGTAACGCTTTACCCTTGTCTTTCGCTTTTATTACCAAGCTGGCAGCTGGCAAACTCTTTACTGAAACAAGACTATAAGCTAAAAAATTTTATAACACAAATATATATTTTTTTTAAATCGTGATTTTTAATGGTAAATCATTCCAAATTGCATTTAAAAATAGATCTTGAAAAAATCCCCATAGTAATATGCTTCAACAAAATTACTTCCTCCCTAAACTTACAATTCAGGGGTTTAAAATATTCCAAAGTAGTTTATTCAACTCGGTCTACAAAGTCAGACACTTTTAACCAACTTTCTTAACTCATACTTTTGCAACAAACAAAACTTAATGATCCTATTGGAAGTCGTAAAAACTTTGACATTCAAAACATAATATAACATTTAAAAATCACAATGTATCTTCCTTCTTTTCATTATTTTCAAAGAAAATTTAGGTCTTTAAGAAAAAAGTGTAATTTCGTATAACCCAAAATTTTTTGAATACTAATGACGTGCATACATACATATGTATGTGAATACGAACAGTCGTTACATATTTAAATTAAGCCCAATTAAATCAAAATGTTAACAATTTGACAAAAATTGCTAGATTAAGAAACATTTTATTGGTGTAGGTCAGGGCTATGAAATATTAAAACTAAACATATAATTTAAAAAAAACTGTAAAATATTTTTTATTGTTAAAAAAAAAAACAAAAAAACAAATAAATCTTTAAAAAATGTTTAATATACTTAAAAAACTTTAAAAAATTAATCAACAAAATGAATGCACTATCAGTATGTTAACGGCATAACGTCCCTGTATGGACGCGATTTTTAAGCCATACAAGTGATTTTTATATTTTTATTGCTTCTATTGTCTTAAAGACTTCTGTTGTTATTTAATTTAGGCCCAACAACAATGACAACAGCAACGTTAAAAATAATGCCTTAAAATAGGCTTCACTTACATAACAAACAAGAAAATAAAAGTGCATTTTTAACAGAGTGTGTATGTATGTGTGTCTGAGCGAATAATATGCAGTCATTGAGGGTAGTTTGTTAGTCTACAAACAATATTGTTTTTTTCTTTTTTTTTTAATTTTTTTATTTTCTAAACTAACAACAAACATTTTTATGCACTCACTTACTTAAACATTGATTGAAAAACACGCACACCTTAACAAACTTAAACATTGAACATGTAAAAGAGGGAGGCGGTCAGCAATTTTGTAATAAGCGAGTATTAAACCAAAAATAAGGATTTTTTTTTTCGTCAAAAAGATTATATTACATAATTGTACAGGGCGAAAAGAAAGGTAAGGCCTTTAAAAACAGTGGAAAATAAAGCAGATTTTAAAAAGCTGCAGTCAACATTTATGGAAAAGCAAAGCAAACAGTTTCTTTTTCATACATATTGACTACAGTTGTTTTAACCCTGAAATGAAGTATACATTTGTTATAAATAAATTTTTAATAACGCCTCTGAAACGTATGATAGTTAAATTAGAATAATTATATGGAATTCAATTATTATATGAGTATAACTAGGAAGAAAATAAATAAATTTATTAAATTTTTTTTTTACTTGACAATGATTAACTATATTTTAGATTTTTAAATAACGTGCCCAATTCTCAATGCTTAAAAAGAAACAGCTAGAGGAAAGCTTGTAGGTAATAAATTTTTAATGTAAAAGTGGGATGCCTTTTACCTGAAATTATAAAATGTTATGAGAATAAATCAGTTTCACTACAAAATCTTTTGAAGAACATTTGTATTCCACGAAAGCTACTTATACGATCTATAGGATTTTTGTAAACTTTAAGAAACATTCCTTCTAAATTTAGGTACGAGACAGGGTAATCTACTGTTTTTATCGGGTCATACAAGGAGAAAATAAAACTATATTGATATGTATTGTTGAATCACATTTTGTTAACTTTAAAAACTGCATTAATATATTTTATTATGTATTTAAAAATCTTTTCGGGTTTGAAAAATAACTTTAGAGCCTTAATAATTATTTTTTTCTAATTGCACCTGCACTTGCAGGCTGGCATATGCATGTGTTGTTAAAAAATAAATACCCAACATATTCTACTTGAATTATACTTGTATTGTAGGTGATTTTATCAAACCCCTCCATAAATAAACACCCACAAAAACTACAACAACAAACACATAGAAGTATAAATATCCAATATCTTTTGTAGAGCACAAGCAGTAGAGGCAAAAAAGTGCATTTTACATTTTGGGTCATATTTCAATTGGCTTCATTTGGTTTACGTCTTTTATTTTAATAAAAAAAAAACAAATTCAAAATCCTTATTTGAAAATATGTTATTCACTTTATCTAGAATAAAAGTATTTTAAACTTAAGGTTAATGACATTTACATTTTATAAATTTAACTAAAATTTATTCTAAATGTTTAAAAAAATTTATTGGTCACTGTCTTATTAAGAATTTTCATAGGATTCATGACCTTTGTTTAATAGTTTTCTGTAATATTTCTCTTGTTTAGCACAGTTTTTTTTTAAACAATTTTAAAATTATAACATAGCAAAAATGAAAAGAAGACCTTTAAAATACTTATAAATGTATTTTAAATAAGCAAATCATATAACTGTTTGTAGACATATATATTTATTAATTAAATTTCTAAACGAAAAAGGTGGCTGTCGCCTGTCTGGAAAGAAGAAAACAAAGAGAAGTAAAACTATACAACTATTTTGTAATAGTTTTCGTTGTAATATGGGCTGCCAGTGACGCCGTTATCGATACATGTACAAAATAATACCTCACTTTTGTTTGATTCCTTTTAAAAATGAATGTGTGTATGTATTGGGTACTCAGCATTTTAAAGTTGCCGTAGTATGCGAATATGCATTGGTAATATTATCCATTATAGACTAGCAGTTGCAGAAGTAAGTACTAATAAAATAATGTATGTAAATATTTTAAATTGTACATTAGCAAGCTTTATTCTTTATTAAGAATTTATTTACAGCTTAATAATATTTGCCAGATTTTGTAAGGATAATTTAAAAATATTTTTAAAGTACAGTATAACCTCACTAATCCATACAAAGATTTAGTTCCAGCTACTGTTCGGATTAGTGGATCGTCGCAATACATATGTGTACATTAGGGTGGTTACACGAAATCAATTTTGGATTTTCCATCGGGGCACCCCCTAAAATGTGCCAATAGGCTATAAAATGGATTAAAAAAGTTTCAGCTTACTTTAATTAATTAATTAAATTAATTCCTTATACAAAACACTTATAGTAATCTCAATGTGTCTATCAAATTTTTTCCAATTCGGTGCAAGGACATGCTCAGCTCCCATATATATATCCTTAAAGTTAAAAATGTTATAAAAACTAAAAAAATTATTAGAATTGGTCGAAAAATTTTACATATTTGACAATAAATACGTGCAACCATTTCAGTTTCTTATTTGCAAGGACATTTCCCCCTCTCATATATCCTTAAACTTAAAATTTTGTAGCGGTAACACACTTATCTTGTATATATTCCATATTTTAAAAACTGGCCTAAAATTACCAAATATATGCATATAACTCACTTAGAATGTAGGGTAATGATGTAATGATATTAAATTCTGAATAAAATACTACAACGAAACAAAGA
The DNA here is from genome assembly GCA_003055125.1 of Paykullia maculata. Classification (NCBI taxonomy): domain Eukaryota; kingdom Metazoa; phylum Arthropoda; class Insecta; order Diptera; family Rhinophoridae; genus Paykullia; species Paykullia maculata. The sequence goes on from NDXZ01001350.1 coordinate 9,867, forward strand.
ATTTAAAACTTTTGGAAAAATCATCATCATCTTTATCTGATTTGTCCGCTCTATTGTTAAATTCTTAAATACCTGATCCCTTTAAAGTTTGAGACACATATTTTTTTATATTTTTGATTTTATACATATCAAATATGGTCGACTTTGTGACACTGTATTGTTCAGCCACTTGTCTGATTGATTTTCCACTATCAATGGTATCCAATATTTTTCACTTTTGTGCCAACGTTAATGTTTTATGTTGTCGTTTATTTACAGCTGCCTTATTTACGTCCTAATTCCACGAAAACTCAATTAAACTAAATTATTTTTAACATAATTTAATTTTTGCTCACACACAAATACTTTTTTTGTCTAGCGGTAAAATAACGAACAAATTTTTAAGAGAAAAAAGAACACTTGTCCGGGCTATAGAGGAAAAATGTTTAAACTCTCCGAAAAAATAAATGTCCGGATTACTGGATAGTCCGAATTAGCGAGTGTCCGGATTAGGGAGGTTGTACTGTATTAGTGCGTTTCTATTTTTTCTTATTTTAATCAAAGCTAAATCATCATCTTAACGCTTTGCGCTGTTACCAAGGCGAATTTTTAACTGGTGACATTACGAGCTCCACATTAAAAAAAATATTAATAATTTTTAATGTATGATATATGACAGCACCATTTATAACTTGGCTCTTTTATGCTTCAAAATTTAACTCAAGGTCAAACATTTATGAGAATTAACAAATAAAAATAAAACATTTACTTTGCGAATTTAATAAGGTGGCAACAACTGGTCTTGGAAACTTGTTTTTTTTCCATAAAAATATTTACATTTCTTTCAAATATTTAATAGTACTTTAATTTTCTTAATTGACATTGTTCATAAGATATTTGAAATATATTATAATTTTTTAAAGACAAAACTCAATTTTTCTCAAAATAACATGTTTTAGTCATAGTGGGTGTGTTTGTTTTAGAAACGCCACTGTCCAATTTTTTTTAAATAAAGCTTCTTAAAAAATTTATTTAAAGCACAAGAAAACTGCTAATAGCTACGAGCATAAAAGGAAACATACATATATTAGGGGGAACCAAATTATTCAACGTACCAAGAGAACGCAAAATGCAGCAGTAATGCCAACCTAATCCAGATTCTAATTAAATATTATATGTTTACTACTTTCCATTTATAACAAGACCAACTCAACACCGATATTAAAAATAATTTTTTAATTGCAGTCGTAGAATAACCTACAACAATTTTTTTTTAAAAATTGTTGATCTTATTAGTGTTAGTTTATCTATAAAGAATTTTTTCACAGAAAAAGTAAGTATAAGTTCATTTGACTCACAGTGTATTTCACAATATTTATTACTTATTGATCCATATTTTCTGTGCCCTGTTTTATCTTGTCAGGTTTGGAGTAGAGTAGAGAAAGTTTTTTCTTAATTTATACACAAATTTATTAACAATGTTTTACTTTTCTGCACTTGAACAAATTGGGTTCAACCTAATACTTAAACATGCATATCTAAACGATTGAAAAAATAATACATACATATTTAACATGTGTGAACGTTACATACATATGTATGTGTGCTTGAATCGGCTTGTGTTCAATATATTTGTACTTAATTTTGAAGGGATGGATGGATGGTTAAAGTTGTCATACATTCTTTATTTCATTTTGTAAAAATTCTTAAAAATTAAACAAGAAACCAACAACAACAAAAACAACAGAAAAACTTAAACAATCAACTAATAATGTATAATAGTTGGCTATAAAAGTCAGGTAACTGGGTGGACAAAGCCTCAGTCAATTATTGTCTATACTGCGTGGGTATACGTACATAGCTACCACTTGAGCGGTGATGACCAAAATCAAAATCGACTAAAGCGTCAAGAATAAGTGCTATAGATATTGATAATATTCTTAAGCAAACTATTTAAAAATTCATAAAATAAAAAATAATAATAAACCAGTGCTGCATATCGATTAATTAAAACAAGGATATACATAGATTTGTTTGTCGGATTTAACACAAAAGAAAACAATTTAAAGAATTTTATTTTAATTCTTATAAAACAGTCAAGGATTTTTCTATTTTTATTATTGTTAATTTTTTGTTTGTTTTTAACGACCAAATGTTTCTTGTGAAGAACAATTAAAATAAGTAAAAGTTCTCAGACAAACACAAACACAAACACACAGAAACATGGAAAAAAGGATTTATGTTATAGTGGTCATTAAAAGGCGGCTTGGAATTTTGAACATGTGTTACCGTTATTATTTATTCAACGATAACTTTACAACGAACTGTATAGACAAATACAAAAAAAAAACAGCGTAAACTAATACAACAACAGTAACAATTCATCAATTTTATATGATACCACCTACGTCTCTCTCTCTCACACACTCTCTATCACATAAATACTTATTTTGTTGCCTGTAACAAACATGTAATTTGTTAATGGTTTTGTTCCTTTGTACTATTAAATTATTTGTTTTTGGAAAATAATTGTTAAAGTGTTTTTTTTTAAGATTTTAAATATTTATTTATATGCGAACTTCTAGTTCTTATTGCAGCTGCTGGCCACTGCACAAGATTAGATTAGATGACTCTTGTGCGTGTGACAGCGGCTATTGTGAGATACTAAAATCAACTGGCTTTTCATTGACATAACAAAGGATTCTTGGTGATTTATATAATTTTAATATGTAAAGTATTAAAATAAATCAGTGAATATTTTTCTGCATATCATTTTTGAATATTTTTTCTAATGCGAATTTAAACAAAACGTAAACATTCAAATCATTGTAGAATCCACTTAATATTCGCTTTTTTCATTATGGAATCTGCTTGATTTAAACATTATTTAAAACTCAATCGAATTTTTACTTTTATTTTATATACAAAAAGTAAAAAACATAAGTTTTGAAAATATTTAAAACATTCATTTTCAAAATTTGCATCAACAACAGATTTTTGCAATTTGAAATTATTATTATAATTTTTTTCTTTTTAATATACATATGTATCGATGGTGCCCCCTTTTAAACATTTTGCACGTACATACATACATATGTATGTAGTTCATATCGGCCATTCATCATTTCATTATAATTTTTCAGAAGAGGCTGAAAACTGATTTTCTAAAAAAGTTTTAAATATAGAAAAAAGTTTTAGCACCACTGCGAAATAATTTTAATAAAGAGAGTGTTAGAAAACAACTGTTAACAACATTCAAGTGACTTGTTTTATAGAAAAAAGTAGATTTAAAACATGTTTCAGTTATGCTCCGAAGGTACATGTGTGTCATATAAAAACAAAAGTACAGAATAATAGAATTTACTTTCTTTTATTTTGGGTTTAGTATTTTAAAAGTTTGAAGCTATAAAAGTTACTTCTGCAAAAAACAGTAGATCAATTGAGAATGACTTGAAAGCAAATTCTTCTTAAAATGTTAAAGTTTAAGGATTTTTTTTTTAAATTTTAAGAATTATCAATAAAATTGAAAATTTTTTTGATATATAATTTTACAAGGTACTGTTTTTGATAAATTGTGAATGTAGAGTAAAATCAAAAATAAATTTATATATATTAATAAGTGGAAAAAACTTTGCATCCCTTTTTAAGTACATTGCTCAAACGTTAAAAAAAAAATATAAAGGAGAAATGTAAAAAGAAATAAAATTAATGTATGTACTTGGCTTAGCATTTTAAAAGATATAAACATTAAAAGTTGCCAATAACACTAACATTCAGCCCATATGCCCAGTTAATAAATTGAGAACGACTTTAAATGGAAACAGTTTCTCAAATGCAAAAATGATTTTTAAAAATGTGGAAATCAATTAAATAATTTTATTTTGGCTGTTACGCAACAATAATATTTGACAGTTTTTTGTTTGTTAGTAAAATTCAAAGCATTTAAAGACAGAGAGCAAGTGTTAAGTGTTTCGTAACTTATTTTAATTTTCGCAATATTTTGTTTTTTTTTAGACTAAAACAAAAAAATAGCTGTTCGTTTTGCCGTTTTACTTAACAAAAAAAGTTTATCTCAAAGCTGCACAGCAATAACTTTTTTGTGTAAAACAAAAAAAACAAAAAAAACCGGCTCATATCACAGCCGGTTATGGATGGATGAAAGTATTTCCAAAAGTTTGATATCACATACAGCCCTATGACATATGGGAGCAACGAAGTTTTCGTATTTCGATTTCAACTAACACACGGACAGACGGACATGGCTAAATTGACTTCCCTTTATATAAGGATCCAGAATATACATATATACTTTATAGGATCGCAAATGAATTTTGTAGAAATTACAAACGGAATGATAAACCTATATATACCACATGTGTGAAGGGTATAAAAACTAAAAACTACTGATATATGTATATAGTATGAACTCGCCTAATATATTATTGTAAAATAAAAGTATACATAAATGCAAAAAAATATTTTTATACAAAAAATAATTATTCAGATAAAATTTAAGATTTTCTTTCATATATATTTTTTAAAATTTTTTTTACTTTCAAACTCTTCACGTTTATGAAATAAACTTTAAAAAAATACATTCATACATAAATACATATCGTCGTTCGTAAATTATTGTGTTCTATATGAAAAAAATGTTTTTTTTTTTTTGGAAATCAATGTTAAAAGTTTATTTGTCAATTACAAAAACCTGAACCGAAAAAATGTTCGCCATCTTTTTACCAAAGAAAGTTCTATAGTTTGTGGTTGTTTTTAGTCATTTTTATTTTTTATTCGATTTTATACATATTGAACACACTTTTAACTAAAATGCAGTAAAGCACAAAGTCGATGTGTCATATTTCGAAAACTATAAATGATAACAAAAAACTGATTACACAGATCGACAGATCTCAAAAAGTTTGCCCAAAAATCGGTCTTATCTCAATTTTTTGCTATTTTGCGGTATAGAACACAATATTTTACGAACGACAATATGTATAAAAATTATTCTTTTTATATTAAACAAAATACACTGACTGAAATTATTTTTGTTGGCTTAAGCTGAAGTCTGAACAAAAATTTTGTACGGACAATTTTTTTTATATTGTGTTTAAGAAAGAGAGACGTTAAACTCAATATTGTTCGGACAAAATTTTTGTTCAGTCACAATGAGTGAATTTAGAAAACGTGACGAATAACAATTATTTTTTGTCAAAACATTTCCAAGAACTTCATCTCTCATCGTTAAAAAAATGCGTTAAAAAATAAAAACTGACTTTTTTCATTTTCGAGATACATATAACAACCGTCTCTTTTATATTAAATGCACTTTAGTATTGTTTTAATTTAATTCAAAGCAGTAATATTTTCACTTCTAATTTAATTGTATATGAAGCGACTTGCTTTGCAAACGAAAGCGGTTTTATGAACAAATATAATTTGCTGCTTATTGCTGCAGCCGCTGCTTATTTTTATGCAACTTGTTTTAATCATATATTTTAGTTAAAATTTAAAAAAAAAAAAACCTAAGCTTCATACCAAAATCTTTAAAGATTTAAAAAAGGCATAAAACTCTTCCTCCTAAGAATGTTAAAATAATAAAAATCGCGTCTAACACAAACGATTTTTTTTTAATAACTTCTAATTTTAGGGGTATTCAAGAACTTTTGAAAACTGTTGTATAATTACCGCCATAAGACCTTCAATCCACACTAGGTCGGTTTTATAGTAAATTTATATAAAAACTGCTCTTTTGTAACAAAGTCTTATTGATATATTTTTTACACATCATTAATTCTCAGACAAAATATTAGTGATAAACAGTGATTATGATTAAAATTCAGCAAATTAAATTACACATTTTTAACAGCAAAAATCTTAAAAATGTATAATTAAATAAAGTTCGTCTTTAGTTTTTCTTTTTTATTTAAAAAATCAAATTCTTCATATGTTTAAATGAAGACATACATATTTTGTATGGATACCTCGTTACCCTCTTTATAAGCCGATTTCAAAGCAAACAAACAAAGTGAACAAAATGTGAAAAGAGAACAAGAACGACAACTAGAAAATACTTAAATTACAGTTTACATTTTACACCCTCTCAACGCTAAAGACCACTTTAGGGGCTTCTTGGAAAATAGAATTAAAAAATATGTTTGCAAGTGGAGGAAATAATTTATGTAATAAATAGTACTTGCAAGGGTCGTTTCAATTAACAAAAGACTTATACACATGCACAAACACAAACACAAACACACACCAGACCCCTATTTTTATAAAACAAACAGATACAAACAATTTATATTAAACACCAAACTAATACCCTATAGTTAAAAAGGAAAGGGTAAAGGAACTACTACTACATATTAAAAGGATAATTTTTGAAATAAATATTTCCGGTTGCCAAAGAGATTTGTTTATTTGTTTGTTGGTCAAGTGCGTACAAATAATAAAGGGTTGTTTATTGCAAAAATCTTCGCTTTCTTGGCAAAAGGTGTGAAGTGAAATCTATATGATTTGTACAGGATTATTTTGGTTTTCACTTATGCCATATTCTAATATTATGATGGACGTTTTTTTATTTCTAATAAAATATTGTATTGCTAATTTTTTTAACATTAGGGTGGCCCTTAACTATATAGGGAATTTCTGCTAACTTTTTTTATTTTTATTTCGCAAATTGGTAAATATTTATGAAAAAAACTTAAAGTCAATCGGCTAAGATTAAAGCGTCTCTCATCGCGCCCACCGACGTTGTGATAAGGATAAGAATTAAAACTAGTAAGAGCGCTATATTCGGCTATACC
>NDXZ01001354.1:0-19434 GCA_003055125.1 Paykullia maculata
TTTTTGTGCTTATTGGTTAAAAATAAAAAACAACTAATCATTATTATCCGAAAAGATTTAAAAATCATTTAATAAAAGATAAAGTTTTACATTTTATTATAAGGTATGGTTTTGTTAGTCTTTGGGTACAGATGGGATTTACAAAAAAAAAATTTATATTAAAACAATAAATATTACAAAAAGAAATATTTTGCTAGCAGTTTCTTTTTTGGCGTTAATGGGTTAATTTATAAAACAGATGTTTGTTTGTTTCCCAAAAAAAAAGACGACTTTATTTTAATTATTGAGAAAAATATATTAAAAAAAAAAAAATAAAATCTTTTGCTAGATATTTTTTTTACAATTTTGCACAAGTAATATATGCCCAAAAAAGTAATATTCATGTATAAGCCAAATATCATTGAGATATATTGTATATTAAATGCAGACAAAGTGACATCGCTTATACGAGTTTTAAAAAAATATTTATTTGTCGTATTGATATTATTGTTTAAATTTTTATGGTTTGTTGTAAGTTTCAAGCTGTCTATATGCCGCATTTCACTAGTGCTTATACCAGATCATCAGTAGACTTTCAAATTATTTCTTAAAATAAAATTCAAAAATGTTGTATGTACATACATACCAGAATTCAAACAAATTGAATGAGAATTCTGACAAATCCAAAAAATATTCAAAAATTTTTTCAAGAAACCAACAAACAATTTTTCATATAAATGTGTTTTGTTTTTCTTTTTCCCTTATACATTCTCATTCAATTTGTTTGAATTCTGGTATATACATATGTATGTACATACAACATTTTTGAATTTTTTTTTTTTTAAATAATTTCAAAGTCTACTGATGATCTGGATGATGATTAAAAGATATTAAGAAATACTTATGTACATACGTACGTATATAATTGTTACATCGTATTATCGGATCGAAAAAAAGATCTTAAAGGTCAAAAGGCTTTTGAAATGATGAACACTTGCGAAACAGGAAAACTACGTATGTTGATTTCCATTACAATAAAATCGGAGATGTAAATTTTGAAAATGGCATATTTTTCCTGCTTTCAAATGGAGTTTCCCGTCGACACTACGAATATAATTTATTAAAAGAAGAAAAAAACGAAACAAAAACAAAAAAAACTTCTAATAATAATGTCACATTTCTTTTTGTGTAAGCGAAATTCCGCAATGATTTCCTTTTTCTATAAAGGCAAATGATAAAAAAAAGACAAATAAACAAGTAGGGAAAACGGAGAAAGGAATAAAAAAAGAGAGAAAGAGAGTGAAAGAAAAAGAAATCAGCTAAACTTGCACAAAATAAAACAATTTGTGGCAGGACCAAACAAGAAGTAATGTCTAAACAAATTTTTATGAAAATATAATCGTATTGTTAAGTATTCCTAACTTCCTCATTCAACAAAGACTTTTACTTACAGACACACCAACACACACATATACACGTACTTTAGTATCCTGTTTACTTTTTATTATTACATAGCTTTTGTATAACATACATACGTCGCATTAAATCCTGAGTCATTTACAATTAAACTTTTCTGCCTACAACGATGACAAAAAAGGAAATGTGTAAAAATAAACGAATCGAGAAAAAAAATTGTATGTATTTATGTTATTTTTAATATTGCAATTTTCCTGCCAAAATGTTATGCCTTTAAGTTTTCGTTAAAATAATTTTGTATGTATGTGTTGGTACTTAAAAGAGAAAATTCAAGAGGAGGTTGAGTAGGCGTAAAGTGTGTATTTTAGTACACAGTTTCGAGGGTGGTTTTCGATACCTACCCTACGGAAAAGTTTCTTTGCCACCTACTTTTTTTAAGTATTTGGGCTGTAGTGTTGAAGGTTTTTATATGCTACTTTTAGACAATTTTTCTTGTTCATACATATATACATACATACATACATATGTTTATATTTTTTGTATATGTTCTTCTATTTAAAAAATTCTTTCATACATTCTTATTGAAAATCAAAAAATAATATAAATACCGAAAGCAGTAATGTCAATTTGGTGACTTTTTGGCAGATTGTAAATTGTAAAATTGTATTAAAAGCTCAAAAACAAGTTGATGAATAAAGAATTTATTATAAATTTTCTATGTAAATTTATTAAACTCTTATAATAAATAAAGAAGTTATAATTAAACTTCTTAGTTAATATTAAACTTTTTATAGTTTTTCTATTTATGCGAATTGTTTGTTAAGTTTTAAAATTTTAGAAAGTTTTTTATATTCCGGAAGATTTATTTAAAATATATTTTTCATTAAATTTTACATATTTTAATAGATTCTTTTTTGATCACTTCTTTATTTAATAAATTTACAAAGAAAATCTATAATAAATTCTTTATTCATTAACTTATTATGAGACATTAAATTATTCTAATTTAACTTATTTTATATATAATAAATAAATATGTTTTAAAAAAGTTCTGTAAGAAAAAATTCATTCACAATTTTATTTAATAATTTAAAATTTATTAAAATTGTAACCAAAAAAATTTTTTTAAATATCCAATTTTTCTAAGAATTATTTATTTGTTTTTTAATTTTCTTTAAAACTAAATAATTTTGTAAAGTTGTATAAAAACCTAATTTTTATGGAAATAAAAAGCTGTTTAACAGTTTTAGAACAAAAGAAAGTTGTTCAAAATTTGTTTTAATACATGCGTATGAGTGATAAACAATAATATTTCATAAAACTACTCATACGTCTCCAGTTTAAAATGGCGCACAGTGACTTGTTTCGTAAGCAAAAATTAACTAAAATTAAATTTCTTTAAACGGTTATACTTGTATTATATCGCATACCCAGTTCAAAAGTGACACAACTCAACATTTTTATTTTTTAGAAATCGAAATAAACTGTTTTTGACGTAAATAAAAATAGTCAAAAACAAAAACGTTGGCCCATTGAATTCGAATTAAAACTATTTAGCACTTAGCGTAGGTATCTATTACTATTAAATTTTCTGACACAACTAAAAATAAGTCACTTTTATGAATTGCAACTTTATACCAATTGAAACATAAAGAACACCAAAGAAATACACTGATATTTTTCTTATAGATAAACAAGTGTATTGTGCATAGTTTAAGCATATAAACTCGAAAAATGAAAATTTTGCGTTGTGTCAATTTTGAACTGGGTGCGCGATATGTAAACTAAAAAAAATGTTAAAAGGGCGCTCATATGATGGTGTATTTATGGCAATGATTTTATAAGGAAATATTTGTGTCATTCAAATAATTGACAAATTTTTTCAAGCTTATATTAGAAATTGTTATAAATTTTCTTCTTTTGTAGATTCCATTAATGTAACAATTTTAAAGTACCAAAAAATATGTTAATTCATCATTTGTCTTTATTTTTCAAATTCGATTATTCCATTGACTATTTCAGCAGAAAGTTTCCTTTCGCTGCGAATTTTTTTTTTTAATTTGTACAAAATATAGATTAAAAAAGTAATATTTTAAAACTCCTTCATATTTTCTAAAATTTTTTCATTTTTTTATTACAAAAAAAGAACACGAGTCCGAATTTCGTTAAAATTAGGAAAAGCGCAATTCGCAAATGTAAATTTAAAAACTTTTATACAAAGAAAGTAGACTATTTAACTATTTTAGTAGCTTTATAAATGAAAAGTAAACAGGTACTGAAACCGTATTTCTGTTTAAATAAAAAAAAAACATGTTGTAAAAGAATTCTTTTTTTAAAAAATTTTAAATTTTTGCACTAAATTTCGTAAAAGAAGCAACTTTGAAAATAAACAATGACAAAAGTGTTAAAATGTTCTTTATTTGTGAAACTGCTTCGACAGAAACTGAAAATACAAGAACCCACAAATTTAAACCATCAAAGTTTTAGTGTTGGATTCGAATAAAGTAAAATATAGAGAAACGTACACACTAAAAAAAATTAATTTGAAGATACACATACATACAAAAAATTAAAAATTACTATATTTATTCTAAAACCTTTAAATATTTAAAATATTGGTTACAATAAGGCCACTATTACCAAAAAAAACCTAAATTAAATAAAATGGTTGAGAACAACCCTAAAAAACGGCTTTCATATGTCAATATTAAATCGTATTTAATGCAAAGATTTGGCCTAAAAATTTCACAAAAGCTCCAAATTATACAACAACGTGTTTAGGTGGCATTTTTTTTTTTAGCAAAGGAACATCAATATGAACGATTATAATAATAATTATGGAAAATTGATTTTATATGCCATTCTTTTTGTAAATTGCCTGAACTTTTTTTCTTATTTTATTCAAAAAAAAAGAAGAAACTTGTCATGCCTGATTGAAACTTATACAATAAAACCATATAGCCATATAGTTTAATGCTAAACACACACTAATACATACACATATATATACAACTTTTCATTTCTCAACTTTCCACTTCTTTCTTCTACTCTTCTTCTTCGTTTTGTTTTCCTTTCAGTCTCTCAGATGTACAAGTACAATATATTATACATTAATGTATGTTTGTGTACAATAAAAAAAAAAAGCAAAAACAAAACAAAAAGATATGCATGTACATACATACAGCTGACTGACTATATGTATGTATGTGTGTATGTATATGTTTGTATGGAAGAGTGTCTGTGTATGTATGTACGTACACTTTAGTTTAAAGGATCATCGACACGAAACTGACCTAATTTCAATTCTCAGTCAACTTAGGCGCAAGGTTGGCGTATATGTGCGTGTGTATGTGTAAATGTTTGTACGAGTACGAGCTGCTGCCTTTTGTTGTTGTTGTTTTGTTTTCATTACTGTTAAATTGAAAATGTATAAGAAATAGTGTGAGAGAGCGAGCATAAAAGGGAAAAGCATGAGAGCCACCACTGGAGGTGAGACACTAGGTAAAAGAGCAGAGTTTATTATTTAGTGGGTCAGTGGGTGAATTGAAAGGTGATTTAATAATAAACTTTAGGTATATTTATAAAAAAAAAGAAACAGGCAAAAACACTCTTACATATACAGACTTGAAAACACTTGATATATGTATATGTATGTAGGTGAACAAGGTAGGGTTTACAAAAGAAAAAAAATTGTTTTGCCTGGCAATAAATTTTAACTAAAAAAATGAAACAAAAATAGTAAATTATTATTTTGATTTAAAGAAAAAAAAATCAATTTCAAAAAATGTTTACGATATCTCTTCTATGTATTAAAAAAAATTTTTTTTAATTTTGTGGCAATTTAGAGTAACTCAAAATAAATTTGCTTTTCTTGCTATACATTTTTGGTTTAAAAAAAAACTTTTGATTGATCATATTTTTATAGATAATTTTTGTAGCAAATTGTTGGTAAATTTTTCACTAACAGAAAATTCTTGGTTAATTTTTTATTTATAATAATTATTTTATATATATATTCTAATACCCCTGAACTAGTAGTAACAAAGAGACAACTAAGGAATGTTTTGCAACATTCAATGTGTGGTAGTAATAATAGGAAACATCGTAATTGGGATTGCATAATAATAATATTTTTTACAAACATACTTTTCCATCCCATTTTCGTTTTATTAAAATTGATTAGAAAAGATTTGTGTAAAGAGTTTTGTCTTACGTTCTAACTGTATCCCCTAATGGTGTAAGCTATTTTAAACTATTCTCTGTTAAATATTTTTTTAAAAAAAGATTTGATTTGCTTTCAAATGAATTTTCGTTTTTATTATAATGTTTCTATGAAATTTTTTTTTAAAGTTTATCATATTTTTTGCAAAACTTTTGTAAAATTTTTTAGAATTTTTCTTCTAGAATAATTACCACAAATCCTTTCAGATATTTGTAGGTCAGCAACCATTATTTCGTATTTGTTAAAAAAAATAACAGAAATTTAAATACGAGTATTTGAAAAGCACCTGACTAACTATGTATATATAGAGATACATACATTCATATGTTTGTATGTATCTTTATTTAGCGAATATATGACAACATTTCTATACCTGAATGTAGGTCTTTTTTAATATTTATTTATTTTAATATTTATGTTTGTGTGTATGTATGTATGTTGTATATTTTCCTGTTTTTTTTTTATGTGTATACATACACAAAAATATTTTTGATTTTTTTTCTAGGTTGATGGTGCCTAGATTTTGTTATTTAAAGAATTTTGCCATTTGTTTGTCGTTTAGTATTTATTTGGGGTTTCTTTTACGATTTCGTATAAGTGTAGGTTGTATTTCTTTTAAAGCAGTTGATTTTTTATTTCAAAGTGTTTTTCATTTTTTCCTTTATAATATTCTTTGTATTTTTGTATGCAAAACTAAGCAAGAATAATAAGAAACAGAAGTTCAGAGGATTTCGTTTTATTATTCAACGTACCACGAGTATAAAAAACTAAATAAATGTATAAATAAAGACTGAATTATACACCATTAAAATTTTGCCCCTGTAATCAAAAAGTGATTTTATACTTTTTACACAATTTTATTGTTCGTTTTTTTCCTACAACTTCCTTTAACGCCTACAAACACATATAAGTATTTGAAATTGTTGTTTTATTTTTATTTCGCTTCTGTCATCTGGCTCTTACTTTTATAACCACCACCACCAAAAAAAAGTTATCGTAAACATATTAATTTTATCATTACGTTTGTCATACATTAATGTATTCGTTTAAGATCCCATAAAGTATTTATTTTTTCTAATTCTTATATGAATCTAAGATGATAGCGTCAAAACGCTATGAAATCCTTCGGTTATGAAAAAAATTATAACTTGAAATCGACGATAAAAAATTGCACCTATGGCTCTTTGTCCTCAAAAATTACTCTCCTACCTTTCATATACGGTGTGTTTGTGGAATAATGCATTTTATATATCAACAACAATTTTAAATAAATCCAAATTGCATTTATCAGTATATGAAACGCCTACTTTTACGCCCATTTCCCTTAAAGATCATACGCCTAATAAGTGTAAAATCCTTACCTCCACCCTTAAATATAAAAATAATTATTTGTTTTTGTTTTATGCATTAAAATATTCTGTTGTTGGTGGGTGTACAAAATTCGGCAGAGCTGAAAAAAGCTCTTTTACTTGTTGTTGTTGTTCATGTTTTTTTTGAGCCAATAAAATATATGTGTAATTTCATTTAAATGTCTGTACATTTTTGCGTGTTAGTATATATCTGTATTAAATTGTATATATGTGTGTTATTTGAGAAAAGATTTACAAAAAATATTCTTTTCCAGAAAAATTATTGTTAAATTCGTTTTTTAAAGAAAATAATTATCAATATTTAAAAAATTTAATTTAAAACAAGCTTTCAATTAATAAAATACTCTTAAGAAATTTTTTGATTTTCAAAAGACAGGCAGAACTCCAGTGCGTTTTGCTACCTCTAACTAAGAAAAATAACTCATAAAAAGTACAGTGTCATTTGTTCAGATATGTATATGATAATAAATACTAATTCTGTTTGCTAGAAATCAAGCCCAATTCTGCAATTTAGTCAACTCCAAACAGAATTAATTATACAAATTCTACAATAATTATAACAAGAAATTATGTCACCTAAATATAAAATTATCATGTCTTTCAACTCGACTAATTACATACTTCGTGTGACAAAAATACTGTTTTTTTAAGGAACATGAAAACTTGATAACCCCCAATAACTTACCGAGCAAATTTAGCAAAACTGCGTACTTGGATTTTTATTTTCTAATTTATTTTCCTTTTTATATTATTTTAAATGTTTAAAGAATACAAAACTTAAATAATAATAATTTATAACTATTATATTTTTTTTAACAATTTAATTATCGATTGTAAGAATACCCTTGAATGAAATATATAAATATACATATACATATTTCTCTTAGTTTGTCTGAAAACAACAACAACAAAATTTGTTTTGAAAAATTTATTTTGTCATATCCTTGAACATTTTATTTATTTACTAAGTATTTATGTTATATAACTGTAAAATTAATTTTAAATTATAAAGAATTGGTAACCCTGGCCATCAGCTTAAAAAAAGTATTCATTTAAAAAAATTTATTTCATATGTAAAAAAATATTTCAACTGAAATGTTTCTTTTTTTTATATATATATAAATATATTTTAAGACACCATTTTTTTTACCAAGTAAAGCATAAAACATAAGTTTTACAATATTTTAACAAAAGATTTAAAGGATTTGGATGAAAACATTTTTTTTAACATTAAATAGCTACACTTTGAATAAAAACATTTAAATACTTCTTGATAACGGCAAATTTAATGCGAAACCTGCAATACAATTTTAATTTTGTGTGGTTGCGTTACCTGATAAATTCTACAAAAATGCTTCAATATCATTCAAAAAGAAACCTCATTCGCTTTTGCTATTCTTTTCTTCCAATGAAACTGTATAAAGTGTTGCAATTTTAAAAGGAAGAATTTTTTGTTTTTGAGACGCAATTTATTAAAAATTTTACTTAAACCGAAACAAATACTAAAAACATTTATATGAAGAATCCAGTTGAAAATTTAAAATTAGGTTTTGTTATCAACTAAAGTATGATTTTTGTTTGAACATTGGATTTTTAGAAAGTCAAGCATTTTAAAAGCCCTTAATATATAATTTTTAATAAACCGTGTTTTCAAATTAAACGAAAAATAGCACTTTCAAATGAATCGTGCTCAAATACGGTTTTTTAAAAATAACAAGTAAGAGCGCTATGCTCGGCTGTGCCAAATCTTATATAATATAACCTTCACTACGTGTAGGAATATAATTAGAATCGTATTTACGTTTGTATATACATACATATGTATGGATTTATGTATGTATGTATTTACATGTCCAAAAGGTATTTAAGGTCTTAGAAAACTTGTTATACCCTTCACCAGAGGTGGCAAGGGTATATACATATATATAAGTAGGTTTGTCATTCCGTTTGTAGTTTCTACAATAATTATTTGTGACCCCATAAAGTATATATATTCTGAACCCTTATAGATTAGCCACATCCGTCTGTTGAAACCAATTTTTCTCAGCCCTCCGATATCGTACGGACGCGTTATTGGTGAAAAACCTATATGGACTAAAATTAATATCATATAAAAATCAAGTTTTCTAAGACTTTAAATACCTTTCAGACATGTAAATGCATACGTACATATAAGTATACATATACACACATACATACATAAATACATGCATATAAGATTTGGCACATTACTTGTTTTTTAATAATATTAATTTTTATCTATAAAGGTTTTTGGCCCATATCATTGCGGACTCTGGCCTGATTAGTCTGTTTTTTTAATTTTTCAAAAGGCATGACAAATATTTTGTGTAAAAAAAAATCGTAGTTTTTGCTTCTATCTTTATTTATAGAGATTTAGAGATTTTCAACAGAGATAATCTAAGGGATATTTATGCTCGTTTAATACTATTAACGGGTCCGTAGTACATCAAAGGGCTGAGAAAAATTGTTTTCAACAGACGGACATGGCTAAATCAACTTCCCTATCTATAAGGATCCAAAATATATACCTTATGGGGGTGGCAAATGGATATTGTAGAAATTACAAACGGAATGACAAACTTATATATACCCTTGTCACCTGTGGTGAAGGGTATAAAACAACACTCTGTTACATTTTATTTAAATTCCGATTTTATGGACTCTTGACATAACCCGCATATATATGTATATTTTGTTTGTTTTTTTATTATTAAAAACCTACAAATTTGATTTTAAAACATTATTTTTGTAATTTCTTTGGAATTTTGTTAACATTTTGTCATTTAAGTATTGAACTTTCCCCGGTCGGTAATAATAAATAATTGTAAAAAGTTAAATAATGTATAAATTAAACTTTTGGGCTGTGTCAAACATAAGTTTAAATTGTTTTGTAGCTGTTGCTGCTGCCAATGTCGTTGCTGTTGCTACAAATTTGCAATTTATTGTAGCAACTTATAGTCTAAAGTGCAAACGTGATGGCAAACTTTTTAAATATGTAACATTATTATGATGAATTTTTATCATTATTGTCATCGGCATAATGATGATTTAAATCAAAGTAAGTTAAGTTGTTGTTTGTTTGTTTGTTTAGACATGTTTCACTTTTTATTAAATTTGTTTTCTTTTGTTAGTTGTTGATGGCATTTCATAATGTTTTGTGTTGGTATTGTGTTTGGTATTATCTAAGAAATACATACATACATACTTTGTTTGTGTATCTATGTATGTATAAATGTGTGTTTGTAATAACTCACAGACACATTTAACCAAATATCGATACATATTAAGACAGACAGGGTGATAAACACTTGTATGCACGTTGAATAATACAGATACATTCTTATAAACAAAATAACATTTAAGTAGTTATGTATGTATGTACAAACATATATATACAGGCTTATATACAATACATATACAAATGTATAGTTTATGGTTATTTAGTATATGTATTTCTATACTAGTAAATTTTAAATATACATACACTCATACACAAAACAACAATAAAAACTAAAGACAGAAAAAAAAAGAAAAAACAAAAATTGCAAGCGAAGCACACCTTCAGCCTTAAAGTGCATCGGAAGGTTTTGTGTTGTACTCAAGGCTATTTGCGGCTGGATGGATAAAGGTTGACCTAAATATTTTGCTCAACGACCTAATCATCAGGGTTACCAAGATACTTAAAAACACGAGTGCTTACACATTCACACTGATCTTTGTATGTATGTATATGCATAGGCACTTACACATACATACATACCTAGAGAAACATATAAACATACACACCCACATACAAGATACGACGTTCATGTAAGAGTTCCATAAATTATTTTCAAAACAAAAAACTTTTTGTACAAATATTTGCAAAAGTTATTTTCATTTTTTTCTCCTTCATCTTTCTCTTTTTTTTTAATCATAATATGGTCTTCAAAAATGTTTATTTTGTTGTTTGTTAAGCCATTTTAATAACTGCACCCAAAGTTTGAAAAATTTTTTTGGATAAATGATCTAAAGATATAGTTTTTTTTTTTAATTTTCTAGATAAAAATGTCAATAATAATTTTTTTGTTTTGTGAATCTTTAAAATTTTTAATGATTTAACTATTCATAGCCCTATTCTGAGGTGGGTTTTTTCTTACTGTATACTTAAGATGGAACATAACGGACGATTACTAATGAAATGAAAATGAAATTTTATGCAGATATTACTTTTAAATAACTGAACAAATTTGATTGAACTTTAAAACAAGAAAAAAAAGGAAAGAAGGCCATATTTATTAGTTGTGGTTTTATAGGCATAAACGCATATTGTCTTCCACTCAGTATTTGTCTTAATTAAATTATTCTTCTTCCTCATTCCTTAGTTATGCATGTAAAAATGCACTTAATCTGAAGTAACTGTTTCACTGCTTAATGTTTTAAAAGTATTTTTTAAGATATTTGCGCGAGGATTAATTTATATTACCTACATACGAGTACGATAAAAAAAATTAAAAACAACTCATATACTTGGGAGAGGAAATAACTTTTTTTTAGTAATTTAGTTGTTTCATGGACTTTTTGGCACTTGGCACAGTGTTGTTGAAAGCATTTACATATTGCAAACATTATTATCATCTTGTTACTATATTGAAAATATACAAACCTTGAATGAAGAATCAATAACCACCTGTTAATGTTTTAAATCCCATTCTTTAGATTATGTTTCAATTAAACTTTGTAAGCTAACGAAAGCTTCAGGAAATTTGGAATTCTTATCCGCGACCCTAAAGTGATGTTTCTGGATTCTGGTTCTCACACTTAACTTTGATATTGACATTTGTTTTTGCCCTTTTTACATCTGACAAAGTTGGATCAATATTTCGTACGAAATTTTAGAACTGTGGCTGACAAGCTTTAATTATTTTGCAAAAAATTGTTTAAGAATGAAAACACGTTGTTCTCTTGTGTAGTGCTATATTTTTAACAACTTTAAACTGTCACTTTAAATCCCGTCTGACCAAAATAAAAATTTAGGAGGAGGATGTTTTTAGAATGTGCCTAAAGTAGGCCGAGGCAGCAGCAAATGATCTGTGCGAAGCGAACGTCTAGCCCAAGGCAACATCAGACTAAGGAATTTAGCAGGTACCAATTTACTAAGAGAAATCAAAACTAATTTATTTTTCTTTGTACACGGAGCTTGTTTTTGGGCTTTTTGGCAGTGATCTCAATTAGTAAATTCAATTTTAATTTTAAACTTATACTTAAAAGTTTAATAAACTAAAAATTTGTTTCAGTTTTTTTTTACATTTGATAATTAACGCCCATTGTGAAACATACTCCTGCCATATACGTACAAGCTGTTACACTATTTAAAAAAAAAACAATAGTCAAGCTCAAGCACGGTCAAATATGTCTTAACCTTAAAGAGTGAATTTAAAGATTTTGAATGTAATTTCACACAAGTTAAATTAAATATGTTTAGGAGTGCGAGTTGTGTTGATTAAAATAATTAAAAGAAAATATGAATTTTGTTAACCGAAAAACATTAAATTAGTCACAATTGATTAATTAGAGTCAATTGATGCTGCACAAAATTAAACTTAAAGAACATTTCAATTACGAGAAGTGCTTATTGAATTATTTAATTTAGTGAAGTTGAAGCCACAAGGAAATTTTATCCAACGATTTTTAGTCAAAAAAATATTAGAAATATTGTTTTACAATTACAAAAATAATTAAAATATTTTTTTAATTCTGCTAAATTTTGTTTTCAATTTAAAATACAAACTCTAGGACACAATTTCGTCTGCATAATAAATATAGAAAATTATATAGCGGAACTAAATGGTATTATTTTTTTATTGTTTTAATGACACAATGTTCTTAATAAATAATAATAAAAATAAAAAATGAAATTGGGCCCAATATTAAATCATAAACTATAAAATGGGAGGGGAGGAATTTTTTTATTTTTTCTTCACTTCTATTTTGGGATTTTTTCTTTATTAATTTTATTAATTTGATTGTTCTTATTTATAATAAACCTGGAAATATACATACATGTATGTATATAATTACAAACAATTGATTTTAATTGAAGTAAGAAATAATTAAAGGAAACAAAATGTAACCACTCTTTTATATATTTTTAATAATGTTTTTGTTTTTCTTTGGACTTTTCCCAAATAATGAAAAGTACTCGTGACACTGTATTTTATTGAAAATAATTAAAGGTGCTCGTTTTAAATATCATTAAAAAAATTCAAAAATAAACAATAAACTATAAATTACACACAACCTAACAGTAATGTCAAAGAAGCACCTTTATTTATCTCCTTAAGCGTTTTTGGAATCAAGCCCTCATAATTTAACTTTAAACTAAATATCTAAATATGTATGCTTAAAGATTTAGACATCTGGCCAATTATTGTAAATTAGATTATATTTTTAATTTTTTTACATTTCAATTTAAAAAACTAAAACATTTGTTATTAAACCTTTTTATAAATTGGTTATAGCTTAATTGCAAAAAATTGCAGTTTAAATTCAAAGTTTTTAGAATAATGGTATTAAATGGTGTTTTTTATTTTCTTTTATAGTAATTTTGAATTAATTCTATAGGGAAAATATAAATTAACTTAAAGAAATTAAATATACATGTACATATGTACATATTGGCTGGATTAAATTGAATGGATGAAGAAAAACTAAAAAATCGTATAGCAGAAATAAAATCTACGGGAAATTCTAAGAAAGTTTTCGGAAGAAACTTTGGAAACTAATAAATTAAAAAAATAAAAATTTCAAAATATTAGTGAACAAATCTCCAAATATTAAGATTTCTTTTATTTTTTAAGAATATAAACAAATAGTTGGAAAGACCAAGTAACCTGCTTTCAAATGCCGTAAAAAAAATTTAAAATCGTTAAAAAAAATGATCAACTTACGGTCTATGTGCCAATGTTCTTTAATGTTGAGTTCTATAACTCAGTTACATATGGCAGCTCAATTTTTTTATAAATTTATACGGTCAAATCAATTTTTACCACAAGACCTACGAGAAATAGTAAATACATCATTTCCAAAATAATGCATTTTTCGCTTATCCCTAAAACATTTTATTAACAATGTTTTTTGATGACAGAAAAACTGTACGCGAAAGAGCCATCAACAAATTCTGCATTATCGTGACCAGCTGTATGACCCAACTAAACTAAGGGCTTATAAGAAGCATTCATATAATTTCGACTGCACTGATTATACGAATTTGATTGACTTAGATGATGACAGAAGATTATCCAAGCCTCTATTTACTGCAAGCATTCCATACGAACATTTGTTGGATTATATAGACTGTGATGATCCATCACTGCCTGACCCAGAAACTCTATCACACATTTAAGGAACTCAACGATGTGTGCAACTGCTTTCCACTGTTTCACGACGAGTTATAGCAAAGAATAGAGATGATGTTATGGCAGTGACTGTAGAAAGTTGCACCAGATTACAGCGAATGGAGAGTAAAAAAGATTTAAGTTCCTTTAACTAAGAGCACTTCTGTTTTATTTGTTTTAAATATATTTCTAGCCGTCTTTATGACATTGTATTTTAAATGTTGTATTCAGCAGCTTATTTTTTTGCATTTATGACATAAAAAAATTAAAATCGAAAGAAAAATAAAATAATTTTTATTCTGGCTCTCAATCTCGAGTTCATTTTATAAAAGAAGAAATAAATTTAAAAAATAATTGTCTTAAATCAAAAAAAAGTTCGTCAAAAACATTTAAAATTCTAATGAAAAATACAATATTTTATTTTATTAATGGAAGCAGAAAATCTTTAGATCAATTTGCGCGGGATAATTTGATCACAGATCCATGGTTTCTTCGGAAAAAAGATTACGTTTTTGCTATACGATTTTTGATGAAAAAAATTGACCCACCCTAATACATATAATATTTAATTAATTAAAGTGAAAGAAATTTTAGTTGTTTTCATAAAAGAACATTACTTAAACAAGTTTATATTAAGATGCAATCTAAAGGTTATAGTTTCAATTCCAGCCAAAGGCTATAGCCTATTTCACTACAGTGTCTAATGCTTATCATTTGTTCATTGCTACCTTAAAACAGCGAACATAAACGAAAACAATTTTGCTTTAAATAAACAGTACATCACGTTTAATAAACTACGAAATATAAAAATATATGTATGTACAATATGTAAAGAAAATTAATCGAAAATCTACTACAAGTGGATAATTTATTGGAAGAAGAAAACAAACAAAGCAATTGTAATGAAACACATGTTAATCATACCGTTTTGGCGTTTCTGAAAAATTATTTTATAAACTTTTAAAACACCCTTTAAACGACCTTACGCACGTCCCTATTATACACATTTAATTAATTGGTACTTTTTCTTTATTCTAATGGTACTTTTTGAACTTTCTCAATTAATTTTGATTGGAATAAAAAATTATGGATGGGTGGGTAGTAGTTTTTATAAATAAAAAAATAAAAAAACGAACAACACATATTTATATCGCAATGATTGTTAAAAAGTAAGAATCCATAAAAGTAAATTTAATGGGGCTTTTTTGGTGTTACCTAATTAAAGGACACACGTTTGCTTTCAATTTTCTCTTAAAAGAAAATATCGAAAGTAATAAAAGTTGTCGCACATAAAATACAAATTAGCTATTGAAAAAAATAAAAGTCGAATGTTGAATAAAAATTGAAAATTACACTAACGAAGTCACGGCTTAATTGCTAGTTAGCCATAAAGGAGACACTAAATGACTACATATTTATATTTATGAAGCTATTGAATTTTATTTCACGATTTTTTGTTTTTTGTTAACAGAAAATTAATGAAATACGTATGTATATGAACATACACACATAATTATATAAACATACATATATATTTCATTTTTTTGTCTTTATAAGCATCCGCCATTATGTCTGCCTGTTTGCAAAAATGTATGAAAACGTATTAAATAATCATAAATACGTGATCAGCATATAAGACCTAATAATAATAATTGGAATATCAATTTTGATAATAATAAAAAAAATATTAACTTGATTTGGTTTTATTACAAGTATTTATTGCTATTTTGATCCTGTGACATTTATGCGAACTTTAATCTGTGTCAGTTTGTTGCTCCTCATAGTTTACTGTGTTTGTTGTTAGTCTTTTTAAAACAATGAAAAGAAGTGCGCCATTTTAACAATTTCAACGTTTCTTATTTTCCACCATTGTTGCCAGTTTACCGTTTTTAAGGCTTGATTTAGCCTTTTTGTTTCTGTTTAGCACTTACAATTTTCTTTTTGCTTTTGCATTTAATACAAGTAAGAGCGCTGTATTTGGCTGTGCCAAATCTTATATACCCTTCACTACGTGTATTTATGTATGTATGTGTGTATATGTATACTTATATGTACGTATGTATTTACATGTCTGAAAGGTATTTAAAGTCTTAGAAATCTTGATTTTTTTATGATATTAATTTTAGTCCATATAAGCTTTTTTAATTCCGAGCCAATTAGTATTTTTTTTTTTGAAATTTCTCAAAAAGGCATTCCTTACCCATAAATATAATAATTTTTGTGTAAAAAAAAACAGTTTTTTTGCTTATATCTCGTTAATTTTTTTTTTCTTGTATCTTGAAAATTTTTTTTCCATCAAAAATTTCCCAAAAGTCATGTCTTACACACATATATAATCATTTTCGTGTAAAAAAAAAATTGCCATACATATCTCGAAACATTTTTTTGCTTATAACTAAAAAAAAATTTTTTTTTTTAAATTTCTCACTAGGCTTACACACAAATATAATCATTTTTGTGTAAAAAAATTTTTTTGCTTATATCTCGTTAAGTATCGGATTTTGGTGATTTTCAATAGCAAGAATCTCGGGATTTCTAATCGTTTAAAACCAATAACGTGTCCGTACGACATCCGGGGGCTGAGAAAAGTTGATTTCAACAGACGGACTGACGGACATGGCTAAATCGACTTCCCTATCTATAATGATTTAGAATATACATATATACTTTATGGAGTCGCAAATAAATATTGCAGAAATTACAAACGGAATGACAAACTTGTATATACCCTTGCCACCTTAAGTGAAGGGTATAAAAATGTTGAAATTTTTTCCTGCAGTAATATATATTGGCTTGAAACGTATTTTTTGCAATTAAAGTTTTTATTGAAATAAACAATTATCCAACATAAAATAGAACGGAGTAAAATAAAAAGAAAGGAATCTTAAGATGTTGGACAATTTTGGTCATGTCAACTGTATATGATTTACTTATCTGAAACAAAAACTACAGAATTTAAATTTGCAAACCCAAAAACTCTAACAGTGAGATAATTAGGAGACTAGACACTGTGATAGAAATTAAATAATATTTAATTTAAAAATTTATCGATTTATTCACACAAAAAAATGTAACCTGATTTTTTTCTAAAAATATGTTATTGAGCAAATTGGTCCTTAATAAATGAAAGAAAAAACAAAACAAGCTATGTGGCAGAGTTAACAAAGCGTTCTAATCCAATCTCTTAACCCGTTATACCAGTTGCTTCTGGCCAATGTAAACATCTTACGAAAATGTAACGTTTTATTCGAATAACAAGTTCATCAGATATATTTCCCCAAATTGACTATGATAATGACGTAGGGTTACAGGAAACTAATTAAAATTTTAAAATTCAGTGGCGAAAACTTTAAAACAACTTCTGGACAAATTAAGTTTGTATGATCATGTAAATATACATATGAATGTATGTACGTCAAGAAAAAATTTAGTACCATTTTTCAAGACATTGCGCCCAAATAAATATAGTTTATAATCTTTTGCAAATTATTTATGAACACATAAGAACAAATTTAGGTTGGAAAAACAGGTTTAGGTTGTTTAAGGCTACTATTAAATTTCTATCATGGAGTAAAATAAATATTTTACCCAAAAAAAGAACCCTAACAACTTTATTGTAATCGCTTCATGATTTCACCTAACCCTTATACATATAGTGATACGTAGAAAAAATTCAATACAAAAATGTTTTAATAAAAAACTTTCTCATTTCTGTGAAGATTGACTTAAGTTAACTTTTGCTTTTATATACATAAGTCCTATTCCCAAAAGTCAATTTAACGCATTTAAAAATGCAAACAATAATCAAATCGAGATAAAATTTCCAACAAATAAATTCACACGTGAGTACGAATCTTTATCAGATTGGGTTCAATCTGACAAAAAAAAAACCAACTCTCAAAAATCACTTAAGCCCTTAAAAATATGATAAAAAATTATTATAAAGCTAATTAAAAAAGCAATAAAAATTCAGAACAAATAACTCATGTTTTAAATATTGTGGCGTAGGCTACGATATAGCCGGACTTGACCGACTTTACCCATTTGCTCTTAATATGTATATGGCAATAAATTAAATACCATAAGCCGATATTAAACAATTTTTATTACGACCCTTCTACTCTTTTCCAAGTACCAACAGTATAAAGTAGCAGTCAATAAAAAAATAGTAATAATAATTAAAGACCCTCATAAATCAAGTTAAGTTATAAATTTATGTTGGCCTAATTGTAAAAACAAAATTTAACCACATGAGGTCTTAAAGGAATAACTGACATTAAAATATTGGTTAATCGTTGATGTATAGATTTCCCCAAAATTCTACATTTATTTTAAGAGAAGTCGTAATTAAATAATAAATTGTTTAATTGTTAATACATATACATATGTATGTAATTACAAACTATATTCAACACTTGACTTGTATTTGAATTAATTTTAGAGTAAACGAAACGTCAATTTTGTTTAATTAACTTTGTAAATGTGTGTGGCCGTATTAGATTCTAATACATACTTATGTATGCGTGTATGTACATATGTATTAACTACATAAATACATGATTATATATGAAAAATATTTTTTGTATATGTTTTTTACGACATTTTAAATTTTAACTTTTTAGTTAGATTTTAATTTCTTTTGTAATTGTGTTAAAAATTATATAAAAATTAATCCATTGTTAATTTAATTTCTGTTTATCTTTTTAATTTGACATTATCATCATTAAAATATTTTTAATGAAAATTTAAATTAAAGTAAACATCATCATTCATCATCTTGTACTCTTTTGTTTCTTTTGCTCTTAAGCTTCCAGCTAAAATATCTACTCATCGTGTTTAAAAACAAAAACTTTCATGACATGAGGAGTAATAACTTTTAAAAAGAATAACAAACAAAATGCGAGTCATTAAAACACTTGCATACGAACAAAACAAAAACTTAAGATGAAACAAATGTCAGTAGATAAAAAGTTTAAATTTATCTAAAGTCAAATATTTATTAAAGGAGCGCAGAAAACATTAGAAGTAACGTTGCCGTTTTGGTTTTTTT
>NDXZ01001361.1:1032-14146 GCA_003055125.1 Paykullia maculata
TTTTTTTTTTTTTATTTTAGAAATTTTTATAACAATTTTTATTTTTTATTTTTGTTATCTATTTGCAAATGTGTTTTTAGTGATACTAAACATTTTATTTGACTTCACAACTGTGAATTAAGGATTACTTCAAGGTACTAAATTCCCCTTTAATAAATTACCTATATGTTTATATTGCCAAAGGGTTAATCATTTGCTACCGAAGACTTTGATCTACAGCATTTAAATATTATTTTCCTATTAAAAACCGAATTGTTTAAATTATAAAAAAATATTTAAATATTTAAGAATTAAAGAGTTTTATATTCGACTTCACCCAACATAGAAAAATTACATATTTTGGGCTAACATTTAATTTTTACCGTAAGCACCTTAATATATAATATGTCAAACCATTGTAAAGGAAAATGACAAGTACATAATAACACAAGTGGTTTATTCGTCAGAAACGACTCTTAATTTTTTAAAGGGTAGAAACGCAATTTTACTTTAAAGTAATATGAATGGATTTTTTATTTTACTTGATAAAAAAAAACAATCCTTACTTTAGAGTGGCATTGTTGTGATATTTTATAAATGACACCTTTGTACGTTAGATTTTTTTTTTAATTTTCTAAAAAGTAAAGCATTACATGATTGACAGACTTGTGTAAAACTTGACACAAAAGTTTCTATTTGACTTTAACAGGGGCTTTTTAAACTCTTAATGCTTGCACGGAGAACAAGTCAAAAATTTTATTATACATTACATCAAATATTTCTGTTGAATAACAAAAAAAACTTATACTAAATAAATAGAAAACCGGGTTAAAAATCGGTTTTAAAAACGGTTTTATTCAAAATTGTTTATTTTTAAAGGGGGAAAAAATAACATAAGATGTATTTTTTTTTTGTATTTTACAAAACTTTGTTTTTGTTTTCATTATAAATTCTTACATGAAATTTTGTTTAAGTTTTTTAAAAACATGCAGTAAATGCCCATTAATAAAAAAAAAATATTTGAATAAACACAAAAAAAAATTAAGCAATCATTAGCACGCTTAAAAAAGACAAATTCTTTATTAGTAAAGGGTTACTTATATGCTTGGCTTTTTTAAGTTATCGACATAGCTTAATATCTTCGTTCGTTGTACAATAGAAAATCATAGCCCAAAACCTTTCCCTTTTAAATTTAATACCACAATTATTTTTTAAGGCAAATATGAATCCATCATATTAATCCAGCATTGTTAAAGGGGTAACAATGCTGGATTAATATAAATTTTGCAATGACACTATTTTATTGGCTTAATAAAATTTTATTGTTTTTAACATATTTTCTGCATCATTGAAAAAAGGGTTCAGTAAAAAATCAATACACCCTTTCAAGTTATAATTTAAAAATAAATTTTAAAACATTTTAATTAAATTTAAAGAAATAGAAATTAATACAAAGAAGAAAAATTATGATTATAAAAAATGGCTTAAAATTAAAGAAGTTTAATTCGTAATAAAATTTAATTTCGCAAAACAAACAGTTTTTATGTAATTAAAAACCTTTTTTGATAAAAAACTTTATGAATTTTAAAATTCTCGAAAAGTTCAATTCGTTTCAATTTTAACTTGAAACGATTATGCTTAAGGAAAATTAAAGCTCTAAAAAAATTGTAAATTTATTTAAAAAATTTTGCAATTAAAATTTATTTTTATTGTAAAACAATAAAACACTATTTTGTTATAGAATTTTTGTGGTTTTAACACTATTAATGTTGTGGTCATGCTTAGCACAGCATTCGGTGTTTTATTTAATCTATGAATTTGCCATTAATTGTTCTTGCATTGTGTTAGTTGTTTTGTTTAATAAACAAACATATATACATATTTTAGATTGTTAGAAACAAGAGAGAGATAGAGAGACAGAGTATGTCTTTTTTCGTTTATTCAATATCGATAATTGCTAAAAAAAAGATTTGACCACAATACCTAACAAATATCAATAGCAGCAACTGGCACACTTATAAAATAAAAAGACACATACACATGGACATTTGTTCACAAAAAAAAACACATTTATACACATTTACATACAGTAAGGTATAACTCTTTAAGGCCATGCCAGATAAAACTTTTGCCTTGCGTTGCGTTACAAATTCGCTTTGACATCGAAGATGAAATGCACATATATATTAAAGTATACTTATATGAAACATGTCACATAAGAATATTTAAACGCAGCGCGAAGCGAAAAATTCGGCAACTCTCATCTTTTTGCGTGCTTTGACAATTAGCTGGTATAATTTTCTCAGTTTTGTTTTGTCAAAGTTTTCATTGTGAGGTACACCTTTTGCTTGACGCTTTTCTGTTAAAATTAGAAACGTCACGCAAAGCGACATAGTTTTATCTGACACGTCCCTAAGACTTTTATTTCGACGAAAAATTCTTTGTTTCGAAAAGCTTTAAAAAATTAAAAAGCTACCGTCCGAAGCAAAGATCATTTGGTTCCAAAAAACGTGCACTATTTGTACCAATAGTCGTATATTTTTTTCCCCGACCAAAGAAAATGTGGACTTAACTTAAGACACCATTTGACAAAGCAAATGTGTTTTCTATATTTTTTCAAACGTTTTATCTTAAGTTTTTCACGAAACCAATCAATAAAAAAATTGAATACAAAACAGAAAATTACGCTTAAAACTGGATTTATTAAATCACTAATTGCGTTATTATAGTAAATTCTTTTTACTGGCTAAGCGTGGGGCTTTAAAATACTCTGAAAAGAAGCCATTTATAAGCAAAGAATAAGAAAATGCTACTTATATACAGATATTCATATATATGCAAGTAGATCGTTTTTATGAGAATAGAGATGGAAAACTTAAATCTCATTGCGTTTGGAATAAGGGTGGCCTATTTACGATATCAAAAATAAAATATTAATTTTTTTTTATATTTTTTCACAAAGTTGTTTAATTTCCTTAAAACTATAAAATAATTTCATAACCCTAGTATAAAATTCTGTGTGTGTGTGTTTGTGTTTTATACTGCTTCTTTAGCTGTTTAGAGAAAAATAAAATTAATATCTGTTCAACCACTAAATCATCAATAAATACAACAACACTTTTAAATAATTTGTAAATGTGTATGTGTGTTTCTCTATATGTGTATGCATTTGTGTAAGCTAAGTTCTTACATATATTTTTTTTGAGGTTTTAGGTTATGTTATTGTCGTTGTATGTACATACGTATGTTTATAGGAAACTTTACAAATTGTGGTTTTGTTAAATGATGATTGTAAAATTTGGTTTACTTGTTGTATTTTTTTTTCTAGTTGTCAAACAATTTTAAGAACATACTCCTTGTTATATTGGGAACTTATTGAAAAATCTTATTATCTAAGAAGTAGATGTTTTTTTTTGTTAAGTGAAAATAAATATTCAAGTATTAACGAGTGAGTCTGTTTATATGAAAACTACTTATCAAGTGCATTTTTTTTTATGTAAGAAAACATAAACACATATGTATGTTTGAGTATAAACAATATTTCTCCAAAGGGGAAAAAAATTTGATTTAAGTGAAATCAATTTTTTTTATCATATTAAGAAATATATAAAAAGATGCTAAAACAATTTTAAATTTTTATTCATATTAATATTTCAAAAGAATGTGCTACTGGCTATTTGACTTTCTTGGGCTTGTCCTTAGGCTGAAGTGGTGGATTAGGATCTTCCCTAGATGCGTGACTGGCGTTACGATAATGTGTAATAATATTGTGGAGAAAACTTTAAGTGTAAAGCATCAACATTTCTTGAGATGTTTTTATTACAGTTACGATCGTTGTGACAATAACTT
This sequence comes from Paykullia maculata, assembly GCA_003055125.1. NCBI lineage: Eukaryota > Metazoa > Arthropoda > Insecta > Diptera > Rhinophoridae > Paykullia > Paykullia maculata. The sequence continues at coordinate 4,861 of NDXZ01001361.1, forward strand.
TTGTTTTTTAGGCATTATCTTCAGATATTTCTTTGAAGACATCTTTAGGGTGTAACATAGCGCGTGCGAGTAGTGTTGTTGTGTTTTCTTCATTGCTTTTACCGAAAATTTACTCAGTGGAAATTTGCAACAAAATATTTCGAATTTGTGATTACAATTTATACAAACCTTTTTTTAATTATCTCTTTCTATAATTTTTTTGGTAAATTTAGAGGTGCTAAATTATTATATTCTTTAATTGCACTGTCTTTTCTATTTCTTTATTAACGAAATAATATTCTTAAATATTTAATAAAAGTGTACATATTTACTAAGGGTAAATCTGCCTTTTCAGAGACTTGATATACTGTGACTATACTAAGGCTAAAATTGTTAATATATCAGATTTAAAAAAATTTTATGTTTTTCTCAATATCAATTGTTAGTCCTTTATTTGCGATCATAAAAAAAAACATTTAAATATTTTTAAAGCTGTTTTTAGTTCAAAAATAAATTTAACAAAATATAAAGTAAATTTAAAAAAAAAAATATCGAATTTCTTTTTACTTGGGAATTATAAATCCTGAAAAATTTAGAAATTTTTAGAATCAGAATTGGCATTCCTAATACACATACAAAAAAATATAAGTATATCAATGAAAACTAATTACTTTTCCATTTAAAAGATCATTTAACAAAAACAGCAGAAACAAACAACAAGAAAAAAGTTAAACTTAAAAGTTTTGCAGATGAAAAACTAATAAACAACGAAATACCGACAGTAATGAGCCATAAATAAAGTAATTAATGTTTATGAAAATACATAGTTCAGTGTAACCAAGTGAACAATATTAATAAAGCAAAAAGAAAGTTAGAGCACTAAATTTAGCTGTACCTAATCTGAAATACCCTTCAGTACGTTTACGTATGTATATATGTTTGTATTTTTTCAAATGACCTGAAGTCCACGTCCTGCACACAAATATAACAATTATATCTATAGGTTATCCAAAAGCTGAAAAATAATTATTTTTGTGTGCAAATTTAAAATATTCGTCCTTTTTTATGTATTTCTCAACCGGTTATTTCCAATTATTTGCAAAAGACATTTTTATAAACATCATAAATATTTAGTTTAACTTAAAGTTTTCGTTAAAAGTCTTCTGCTTTTATGATTTATATTTATATATCTTTTTACTGCTCTTTTTAATTGTATTTCTTAAACAATTTTGCTGGGTTGTAATTGGTTTTACATCATTAATGTGTTTATGTTTGTATATTGAAAGATTCACATACTCACACCGATATATTGTTTGTATAACAATCGCTATTATATTATAGTTGAAAGTATGTGACAAAACTTGTTTGTTAATATTTATTAAAAAAATTGAGAGCAGACGTGACAGACTTTTCCGCCAAAAACAGACATTGAAGCAAGTAAATTGTATTTTACCAAGTTTTTCCCTTATATTTAGGCAATAATAACAACAAACATTTAAGCAAGGATTTATAGTAGACATACAAATGTGTGTGTGTATGTGATTGTAGGTGCATAACACCGTACATAAGCTTACACATGACAGGCTTAATAATTATATTGTATTTGACACAAAACTACAAAAATGAATTAACTCTTATAATAAATTTGTTATTAACAAACAACTAAAGAAAAATAAATCACAATAAAATTATGTAGCAAGAAAAAAATCTGTAGACATTTAAGAATTTGTTTGTAGACACCACTTAACTACTAAAGGGGGGGTTACTTACATACGAAAAGAAATATATTTAATTAAGTAAAAACTTGATATAATTTAAATAACATAAATTGGCTAAAATCCAAACAGTATTTTCTAAATCAGATGATTGCATATATAAGTTTTAGCTAAATCATCAGCGGCTGTATCTTTAACGAAAAATTAAAAACTACGTATACATCGTACATAGCTTTCTGCTCACTTGCAAGCCGAGTAGGCTAGGCAGAGAGTTGGCAAAGAGTTTATTGAAATGAATTTCTAGCTGCCAGTTATAAGAGTTTGATTTTAAGTTAACATGAGTTTAGCAGAATGGATAAAAAATATATTAAAAATAACACTTATGCTAACTCCATGCAAAATTTTTGTTATAAATACGGCTGCAGGTCTTTAAATTTGCTTTACGTTTCCATAGAAGTTTTATTTTAATTTTATCTACTTTTTGAATATTGTGCCCATATTTCAAAATTTATGTTGAATACAGCTCTTTTATCTTTTTCTAAACTGATATTTTTCCATTTTTGATGGCATTTATTTGTGATTGTAGGATAATATTTTGTATTTTTTATCCTCTCAGGACTTCCTTCTTAAACGTTTTTGTTTTAAGATCAAAATATCCATGTTTTATAAACAAACGGCATACTAATGTACTAATAATGTAGCTATCTTTAAAGGTAAGAATTACGATAATAAAATAAAAGACGGGTTGTACAATCTGCAAATATTTTTTTTTATATCTTTTCTAGCTTAACTACTTATTCGATGTCTTTTTGTAAAGTAAAAATCCTTTTAAATATACTTTGGTAATTTATTTGTATTAAAAAAACCAAAGTTATTACTAAGCGGTATTAAATATACAAACGCATTAACATACGTCCATCAAATCCAACAAGTTAGAATAAACAAGTTAAGGTGACCAATAAAACATGCTGAGATTGTCTCATAAATTTAAAGAAACACATTAACTTGCAGAGGTTATATATTCTTTGGCTATAGTCCTTTGACTATTTATAGCCTCAGTTGCAGTGTCCTTGCCTAGATGGGTCTATTAAACTTTAGAGTTTTTTTGTTTCTCTAATGGCATTTAATGGGAGTTCAATTCTTTTTCTTTTATAGTTTCTGTTGATTTTAAATGGTTTCAGTATTCAATGCAGTTTTTATATATTTTTTCTTCATTATACTTTTCGTTGTAGTCTAAAGGTTTTGCTTCTTTTTTTTGTGTTTTTTTTTACGTTTTTGCAAAAATTCATTAAAATTTATAGCTGGCCAATTGGTTTTACGATTAATGGCATTTATTGCCTTTTAATCTTAACAAAACATGAACAATGATTCATTAGAAATTTAAAGATTCATTTACCCATATGTACATATGTGAATGTGTATGTGCTTATACATACATATGTATGTATTTGTGTATATAAAAACTTTTTTGAATTTTTATTCCTATTTCAAAAATTTTAAAGAAATTCGTATAAAAAGTGTTAGTCAAGTGAAAAAGCATAGCTGCAATATAATTAATGAGCAGGGGATTGTTTTGCACCAGTGGTGCAAAGTTTGCAGCCTTTTATAGTGCTGCCACTTTAGAGAAAAGTCAAAATAATTAATTAAGTTTTGGAGCAAATTATTTTACTGTCACAATAATTTTAATTTTATTTTTTTACTAAAAATAATATTTTTCTATTAAAAATTAATTCCATTAAAAAAAAGAAGAGTTATGTAGGAACGAATTATTATACGAAAAATTTTATGTATTTAAAATATTTTATTTGAGGCAAATAAATATTTAGCTTACATTTATATTCACCTTCAATTTTCAGTTAACTTAAATGAGTAAAAAAAAACAAATATTCTTCTTAAGATTTGACACATTAAAATTAATATTGGCAGCGAAAGTAAATTAGCTTAACAAAATTTTGTGGCCAGTGTCAGATAAAATTGGCCAATGAAATTTTTCAGAACTAAAGAACCCAATCTGAATACCTTTTTTGCAAATTAATATAGGTTTTGAAAAAAACTCATAAATATTTACGGCCGTATTTATAACAAAAATTTAGCATGGAGTTAGCATAAGTGTCATTTTTAATGTATTTTTTACCCATTCTGCTAAACTCATGTTAACTTTAAATCAAACTCTTAATATTAGCTGCTAGATATTCATTTTAAATAAACTCTTTGCCAATACCCTGCTTAGCCTAATCGGCTTTCAAGTGAGCAGAAAGTTGTGTGCGATGCGTACGTAGTTTCTAATTTTTCGTTATAGATACGGCCCTTATTGTATTACTATGTGATTGTTGTTTTTTGTTATTTTAGAAAGCAATAAAAAGTTGTTTGATTCTGTAATACGAAAAGGTACATATGTATGTATATATGTATGTAAATCTAATCCTTATGTGACCTTTAGTATTATGCTATTTAATGCTGTGGCTAAACAAGTTATTACATAGAAATTTGTCTAAATACTTAGCAAGGACGAAAATATAGACGTAAAGGTTACTTAACACTATAAATTTGTTTCGTTAAAAATATCTAAAAAATCTTATAAAAAAATACTTATTTTTAATTTTTTTTCTAACATTTGGCTAGACTTTGGTTAAACTTAATGTATATTTAATGATTTATTCATTACTGGGGATATGCTTAAAAATATATTATAAAACTTTAAGTTTGTTATAATTTTAATTTTATCTCTTTGCTGCCTTTCATTTGCGCTGCGTCATATTATTTTTTAGGTTTCCTAAAACTCCTAACAAATTTTAAAATTTAAATTAAGAACTTTACAAACCCAAAAAGTATTTTTTAATATTAATTTTTAGATTTATTTAGCTTAAAAATGTGAACAGCAGTTGGTAGGGCCTTAAAGCTTCTGTGATATTTGATTTATTTTTTATATTTTGATGCCAAGATGTTATTAAAGAATTTTATACAAAAGAAATTGTTTGATTTAAAGGTTAATTTTTATTGTGGAATGACAGCACATTGACCATAATTTTAGCAGAACAATTAAATAATTTTAAGCTAAAAAAAAATTATTGTTACCTAAACCTCAACATAGGAAAACTAAAAAAAACACCTATGAAAATTTAATAAATTTTTTTTTTATTTTAGCCAAATTAACATAACAAATCATGCTAAATGTGCATATAACTTCAATAAAGCCATAATATATTTATCATTAAATAAATAGTTTTTATAATTTAAATCAAATTTATTAAACGTATTTGTTAAAAAAATGTAATTAAAAATTCCAAATTTGGTTGATTAAATATTTTTTGTTGCTTCCATAAATGCAGAAAAGAAGCGAGTAAACAAATTTAAATATTTTGGTTTTGTAATAAATCATATTTATATGTATGTCTACACAATAGAGATTAAAAATATATATCTATGTAGAGGAGTACGGAAAAAAATAAGGGACATCACCCTGTGTTGTTTCATCAGCAAAAATATTTAGAAATTAGGAGCGTAATTGTAACAAATAATTCTTTTTTCACCAAATGAACATGTTATTTAGATGCTTTTAAAATGATGATACGGTTTAACGTCGTTGAATAATTTTCTCCCTGGGATATGTCGCTAATCTACGCCAACATACAATACACAGTTGAGCATCAAGGAGTCACCATTTTAAGTGTTATTATTGAAACACAAAGAGTGTATATAATTAGGCCTCTAGATTACGTAAAAAAATGTGCCAATATGCCGCATTGTTTTACAAAATTATTTTAAATGTTTTAATGCTTAAAAACATTTTTCTGTATCTTATCTTAATTTAAAGTTCTTTGCTTTAAAAAAAAACAACTCTTTACCAGGGACAAATGGACATTGGCATTTGGTAAAACAGTTAAAAAAGTTATTGAAAAAATATTTGCTTTAAATTGCTTTATTACTTCATGAAAAAGCTAATTTCTCGCCTAGATTACCTACAAGTTTAAGACATATTTCTACTTAAATTTTCTATATGAAACTTATAGTAAAATGTCATTTCGATAAAAACTTTTTCCTTAAAATAAAATTCCCTAAAAATCTTTTGAACTATATTCAACAAAGTTTATATGCAGACTTGTTGATTTCGTTAATTCGATGAATCCCTAATATAACCTGTATTTTTTTATAGCAAATCTTTTTAAAATATTTTGTGCTTCGGTAAGCGAACAACCCTAATACACACACGTATAAATATTAGATTAAAGATTTGTTTTAAAATATCTATGGTTATAAAATGTTGCTACGATTACAATATATAAATAACAAATTTAGCAAAGCCAATGGCTGGAAAAATTATTTAAAAAAAATACAACAATAAAGATAAAATTTATGAATGTGTCACCAAGATGCACAAAATAAAGACAAGGTCAAGGACATGTTAAATATAAATGTATTAATGATTAAAAATAAATGTATTAATGATTAAAAATAAATGTATTAATGATTAAAATTGTTATATAAAAAAAGTTTTTTTTTTAATATTTTTAGAGAATTTTTCTAACCAATAAAATGCCGAAGATTTTAACAAATTTTATGTCAAAAATATATTTTATGAATTTACTTTTGTATTTTTTTTATTTTTTTAAATTCACTAAAACTATAACTATTGTTACATTATAAAACAATAGATTTTCATGGAATTAAACTAAAGTACATAATAAATAAATGTTTTGAAGAAGAAAAAAAAATTAAACATACCTACATACATATTTGTATTTAAACACACGCATGTATATATTACAAACATATACTCAATCCTTTTAAACATTATTTTGAATTATATGAATGAGCTGCTATTATTCACTTTAAAATCCACACATTTAACAAAATTTCCATATAAATCATTCATCATGCTCATATGTAAATACGCACACGTACATACATATATAAATGTATAAGTATGTAACAATGCGTATTTGTATGTGTGTGTAATTTAAGTTACATTTAACACAGAAACACTAAAGGTAAAGTGAATAGAAGAAGGATGTTTTCTTATAAACTTTAAACAAATGTATATTTTTATAAAAACTGCCTAAATATGAGTTTATTTAATAGAAATTAAACAATCCACAACCGTTTTATTAATACATATTAAACAGCGGTAACCTGTCGCACCTTTCTGGGGCTCAGTTTTTTTTTATAGGTTGTGGGAATATAAATTTGTATCGTTCTTTGTATAAATTTAAAATAAGTCGACTCTAGAATTTTAAGAACAAGTCATAAACGTTCCTGATAGAGTTGCAAATGCGGGTTAAATTATGAATTCAATCATTCAAGCATATTCATTAAAATCATAGTATTTCGAAAAATAAAGAAATCTTTATCTTTATATTATATATTTTACTAAGCCTTAGTATTTGGCTTTAAATTTATAAAATTTAATAAAATTATATAATTAAATTATTTATTTAATAATCTTTTTATCAAGAGTCTATTCACCATTTGTCTATTTTTCCTATTGTTTAAAATTTTTAGCCAAAGGCAATGACTGCTGCTGACATAGTTTAATATAATTCCAAATGGTTTAATGTAATTTTTGACAAACTAGATTTTTATAAAAACTAAGTATCAAAACTATTTGTTTCTTTTTGAAAATTTTTTAAACTTTTCAAAAACTTCTTAATTTGTTCAAAAATTTTCGATGGATATTATTAAACCTATAATAAAGTTAAAAGAAAACGATTCCTAATTTCTTTAAATGGAATATTTTTGATAAATTATTCATTTGCTTTAAATATTTTTTCCATTTCTCTATTTGTGAAAATTTTATATGTTATAAATATTTTTATTTAAAAATATGCTCAATTCAGAGCAATATTTGTGTCTTTAAAATTGTATATGGTTAATTAGCGTACGTGTTATTTTACTGCGCGCAAACTACAAGTAGAGTCCAATGACACCATTTTTACAGGATCATACCACTCATCAGATGTGCTGTGCCCCGAGCAGAGATAGAATAGGATCCATCCTGTTGCCATCAAGTTTCTCAGTAGGTCATTTAACTTGGTCTAGTATGTTGTTACCCAGAAATTTGTGCCTCTTGACAAAAAGGTAAGAGCATTTGCAGAGAAGATGAAACCAATTTATAATGTATAATTTCCCTGCCTAAATTGTTTTCAGTGTTCTTATGAAATTAAATTTATACGTACGGACATGTGTGGCATGAGAACGCAACCAAAGCTGTGGCAAATATATAAAAAAAAAAAAAATAGAAAAAAAAATGTGTAATATTAAAATAAAATTTACTACTTGTCATATTAATATTTTATATCCGTTTTACAATTTACTTGGTCGTTTTATTCACATTTTTAAATATAAAAATTTATTTCAATAAAAACTAAAATTACCTTTGTACATACAAATACTGTAAATATACATATTCGTACTTATTTAAACCAAGAAACGTATGTATATGTGTATGTGCAAATAATGTTATTATGTATATTCAAATAATAAGTAGGAAAAAGTGTGTGTGTGTGAGTGTGAGTGCACCACAAACCATAAAGAGACTAAAGTGTTTTACTTTATATTTAACATAATGCAGAAAGTAATTGAAATAGTTAAACTGAGAAAATCCAACAACTATGTTTTTTATATGAAAACATAAGTAAATCAAAAGCTAACACTAGAAATTTTAATAATTTTATTAAGAATAAAATTTTTCATTAAAAATAAGGTGTCAAAGTAATTGCTTTTAAAACTTTTTCGCATCTATTTCAAATAGTAAATTTTATCTCTTTTTTATTTTAGATATTAATTTTTTGCTGCGTCACTGTAATTTATATACAAACGCAGTTACACATAAGAATTTAAATAATATATTTACACATGCACGTATGTACGTATGTGTAAACATATATGCAGTTGATATTCTAGTTACATTATTAAATTATGCGTTCGAGTTTGAACATTCATACGAAGTTTTTTCCTTCATTATATTATTCTCTTACATATTGTAGCTGCAATTCAAAGTCACATTTAAAAACAGGCAAATGTTTGTAAGAATTTTTAATATTTTTATTTTCTTCCCTTTTGGTCTGAAACTTATTTAATTGATATTACAGGTGTCTTCTTTTGTGGCTTTATGTAAATCAAACAGAAACTGGTTTAAAAGTAATGCAACACTTAAAGTTAGTTTTTATTAAATTAAAAATTTTTAAAAAGTTTAATTATCTTGGTATGTACATCTTTTTATATCAATTTATATTTAATTTAACTTATCTCTTTTGTTATTATAATTTTTTTTCATAAAAATAAAGAAAACAATATTTTTATAAATTTTTGTGGACTTTAACTACATTTCTAAATAGTCACGAATCAGAGTTGTATCTTTTAAATTGCAATAAGATTGAAATAAACATTTAATATATAATTTACAAATTCTAAATAATGTAAAGACAAAAACCTAAATTACAAATTACAAGAAATTAAAATAATCATCACGCATTAACAATTGAACAATGTAAAAAGGCCTTTATTAAGTGAAAATTAATAATCACATTTAATTAGATGTAATAACAATAACAATAATAAAGTTTAAATAAAAAAAATGTATCAGCTAAATATAA
>NDXZ01001361.1:14210-26314 GCA_003055125.1 Paykullia maculata
AAAACGTAGTGACAATGAACGCACATAATTTCATCGTTCTTAGTTAATACGAAGATTAAGCTAATTTATACTTCATGGTGTTATAATTGTTTTTTTGTTTTCTAAATATAAATATTAATAAAAATATTTCTCATTAAAAGTACAAAACAAAATCGGATATAAAAAAACGAAAAAGCCTTAGTCGAATAATACATTGGGTTGTAGCTTATTCAGGACTCCTTTTAGAATTTGTAGTGGTTCCTGATTTTATCAGTCCTATAAAATTTATTTTATTTATCCCACTTTGTCATCTGATATACTAATATATCAAAGAATTCAAGCTGATCATATGCTATTCTAGAGTCATTTTTTTCATTCATGAATGATTCACTAAGAGGAAATACTCTGAGTCATTGTTATGATAATGTCAAATATTTATATGTTTGTGTTCATCATTTGTTTTATTGTAGGTAATCTAAATTGCTTATAAGGGCGAGCTTTTCCGGTATTAGTTAAACATTTGTAAACTTAATTGTTGCCAAACTAATCGTTAAATAAGCATCGAATTTCAAAATTTCTACAGGGTGACTGGTGGCAAATTTATATTTTTAAATACGATTGTTTCAAAAAGTAATAAACGGTGCGAAGGGAGAGTGGCGCCGTTAGAATTATCAATTGTGTGGGTTTGCCAGTCATGATATCGCATCGGTCGAGTGAGCATCGCGCGTTCGCATTTTTTGAAACGAAGTTGAAGCGTTTTCGCACTGTTAATCCCATTTTGTGGAGCGACGACGCTCATTTTCACTTAAACAACCACGTCAACAAGAAAAACTACCATTTCTGGTCTCCAAAAACCCGCAACCCTCGATTAAAACATCAAAAGCCATTGCATTGCAACAGGGTCACTGTTTGGTGTGCCTTATCCACGCATGAGATAATTGGACCATTTTTTTCAAAAATTCTCGAGGCCAGGCGAACGGTGTGCTCAACTCGACGGAAGACATTTGGATGACATAATCCTTCATAAAATGCTCTTAATAAAACTTTGTGTGAATTATAACGTTTTTTATTTAAGTTTGAAAATAAAAATCTGTCACCAGACACCCTGTACATCGCTTTTTGCATATAAGCTGTTGCCCAACTAATATTTGACTAATGGCTTTTGGTGTTTTAACAAATCTTTGTTCGTAAGTTATTGTGTTTTTTTTTTCTTGAAAAAATAAACGTTTCTTTGGGAAATCAATGTTAAAAGTTTAATTGTCAATTACAAAAAACTGAACCGAAAAAATGTTCGCAATCTTTTTACCAAAGAAATTTCTATAGTTTGTGGTTTTTCTATTCATTTTTATTTTTTATTCGATTTTATACATATTGAACACAATAGCTGACGAAGCTTTTAACTAAAGTGTAATATAGCACAAATTCGATGGCTCATATTTCGAAAACTATTAATGATAACAAAAAAATAATTACACAGATCTCAAAAAGTTTGCCCACAAATCGGTCTTGTCTCAATTTTTGCTATTTTGCGGTATAGAACACAATAATTTACGAACGACGAAATGATAAACTAAGAGCTGTGAACAAAATATCAAATTTGCCGTAACTATGTTAGTTGAGATAAACATTTAATTGCTTCTTGCAACCATATATATGATATTGTTATTCGCTTAAAATATGTCTGCAGTTACACTTATAATACATTTGCGATAACCATGTAAATGATTTCAGTGATCGTAGTACTTTTTAAATATTCCATTACCATGTTCTGTAATCTAATTTTACCATTTTTTTTCTTTGTGCGTCTGCAGCATTTAATTCTTATGATTTAGTTTTATATGTCGTCAAAAATTTTTGGGTGGTAACAAAGTAATAAAAGACAAGAAAAAAAAATTAAGATTTAATTTGACTCTTATTGATCTATATTTATTATATCATAAGATCAAAGATAAGTGCCGTTTTAAATACAGCTCAAAGATATTTGATACTTAGCATAAATTGCAGTACGTGTGGCACAGTTTAAATCGTTTTAGTCACTCTACTTAAATTATTATGGTATGCACCTAACATAGATATCTATTGGGTAAGCAATATACGCTTATTATAATTGCTTTATACTTATTGTTGGTGTTTTTTATTTAAAATGTCGTATCATGGAACATTTAACAACATTTAAAACAAAACCATTTTTTTCTTAATTATAGAATAATTTGTATTCTTTTAACAATCTTTATACAAAAACGGTACTAATTTCACTTAAGGTGCTTAAACCAATTACTTCATTATATTTAATGTTTAAATAAAATTCATGTTATGTTAAATTTTTTTGCTACTTCATTTCCTACCGCAATTTTCTTGTCAGTTCATCCATATAATCTTTAACAAGAAAAACATTTCGAATAATTTGCTTTTAAATATGTATATTGAAACAGGTGTTCCTATCAAGATTTCTACTTGGCAATTAGTATAGGAATTAAATCTTTGAAAACAAAAAAAAAAAAAAAATCATGATCAAAGATAAACAAAAAAAAACTTAACAGCAGATTGTTTTTTTTTTATTTTCTTTGCTTTGAAAGATATCATTATTAACAAGTACTTCAAACTGCCACATTCGTTGCACATTGTAAATGAAGCTGCATTAAGATAAGAAAAAAATAATAATGAAAGTATAAAAAAACATTATGCCATTGAAAAAAAAAGGATTCTTATCACTGTAACTGCTTACAGAATTAAGGAAAAAATAATACAAAATTTGAAAAAGAAAAACTTCTACCAAAATGCTGCAGCTACCACTGATGAATAGTAGAAAACAATGACTGTGGTCACTTACTTACTCTGGTTGCTGGTTGCTTAAATACCCATATGCAACATTAAAATTATATATGTGCGTGCAGTCGAATGCAGAGAAGAGGAAAGAATAACATGCAACACTTTTCTCATATTTATATACTCATCTTGAGATGTAGTGATTTTAACACCACACATTTTGAACACGTAAAACACTTCTAGTGATTGTTACCTACCTGGCTTTGTGTTTCCCCCCCAATAGGATTTCGGTGCAAGAATGACAGTCAGACAGAGTAACAATGAATGAACTTGTGTACAACAACTTGTGTTTAACAAATGCCACTAAAGAGCAAAAAAATTACACAAAAAAAAAAACAAAATTGCAAACGATGGACACAGCAATTTAACAAGAACAATTTAAGCAGCGAATACATTGAGGATGCGAAACCAGATACAAAAACCACAAGGTGCCACATCCGTTGTTGATGATGTTGCTGATGAGGACGACGTTAGTACAGGTTTACTCATTCATTTGTTTCTTCTTGTATTTTTTTTTTAACTTGTTTTCTGTTCTTTAAAGATTTTTTATTGCTTAACAAAAAGTGCTTTTGTCAGACTTTTCTGGTAGAACTTGCGCGTGTACAGAAGCAACTTGAATCTTGAATGAATCATTTTTTTTTTAAAATATTGTACAAGTATGCTTTATGTATTATGTGTATAAGATCTTAACAATATTAGATGGTCCGCTGGGGATGTAGAATAATTTTTACTTAATCGTGTTTCTAAACAAGTCGTAGTATTTTAAAAAACGGCAGATGTTTTCCTGATGGTTAAGATTAAACAGGTTCTATGGTAAGATGAAGTTTAATAAATCGAAGTTTTATTATACAGTAAAACAAGAGAGTTTGATTTAATTGCCCTTGGGAGGGGGCAAATTATAATTAACAATTATGTTTGCTTATTTTTGAATGCAAATTTAAAATTAAAGCGTTTATAAAGACCAAATCTAAGAAAATTGCATAGACTGACATATCGTGTGCTTTTCATGTTTGTAAATGCCAAAGGTGTATTTACGGACATTGAATTTTTAATGTAAAGACAGAGAAATTTCGTAAGCTGGTAAGTTGAGAATTTTTAACTAAAAACCGTTTGTTGAATAATGTGGGATTTTGCACTGCTTCAGAACATTTTCAAAATTCAGATATTTTTCTTAAAACTAGGCAGGGCTTGCGACCCGCCGAACATTTGCAAAATGCTATTATTATTTTGTTGAATTGCTATATTTTTGCAGGTCACTTGATTTTTGTTAAGTTAAAGGTTAAAGATTAAATTTTAACAAGTTGCAAATATTATACTCAATAAATAAATTTCTATAAATGAGCATCGATTATTTTTATAAATTGTATGTGAGTTTTAAAAAATTTTCACCTTTGACAGAAATGCAAAGCACTTTATTTCTCTGTTTGGAAGTACATAAGTTTGCAAGCAACTATTTTTAACAATAAAGAAAAAAAGGTGGCTCATTCCTGGTTTAGACCGAAAACAAAAACAAATGTGGTTTAACCTATTCTATATGATGCATTTCACTGCTGGTTATGCTAGACTATCAGAGTCAAAAGTTAAATAAATTAGTAGGGGAGATATCCCAAATATTTCCACTTACTTTAAACTTTTTTTATTATTTTTATTTGTCTTAATAATTTCAAGTCAAATACTTTTTACTAAATGTTTGCTGCCTTTAATTTTAATTATTACATACAACTATACTAAATGCTTAGTGGGCCATTTATAATTATCTTCCTCCTGTATATACTTTGCCTCTAAAAACTTACCTTAAGTTTTCTTTTCAAAAACAAAATAAAATGACATTTTAATTACCAGTTTTTTGTTTCGTTTTTGTTTTTTTTTTCTTTCTTGGCAAATTACTTCAATTATATTTGAGATAAGTGACACTAATGCACTTTTTCCATCTTTTATTTTCATTCTTCTGCAATTTGGTATTTATAGACCTAAACTATTGCAGCTTGTTTATTTAAAGAAATAGAAAGGAAAGACTAAAATAAAAACAAATTAAGAAACTTTCGCATTCTCTGCTGTAAGAAAAAAACCAAACAACTATTTTTTAATAAGATGACAGAAATTCCACCTAAACTGATCGTTTGAATAGGAAAATTAAAATACAAAGTTAAGTCAGGATAGTGCTGGTGTATAAAAGTCGTAGATGTGATTAAATAATATTTAATAAAGCAAAAATAATTTTTTTAAATTATTTAATACTAATTTATTTTCAATCGAAACTAATAAAAATATGGAAGCTTTTTTATAACACCAATATAGTGTGAAAAAAATTCAACCTGGCCTACTGAAATATCTATTTTACATTCTAGTATCATCAGAGATGGGATTTGTTTAAGCCTTATTTATTATTTACTAATAATATGTACAGCCACGGTGACCATATATTTTAATAAAAATACAAAACATATTTGGGTTATTCACGGTAGGCTGGTTATGAGATTAAACGCTTATGTGATTATATCAACAATAACAATATAAACTGAAAAAAATAATCGATATTGCTCAACCCATACTATTGTTTTTAAATTATCTGTTTATTTTATTTTTTGCAGTGTTTGAAAGTAAAATTATGTTATACAGTGCTTGTCTTTTTAACTGAGGCGTAGGTGCAACAACAGCATTAGTATTGTATTATATATATATTGTACAACACCACTGATAGTTGCAAATCCATGGAAAGTTGCAAGTGAGAGCTTGGGCCTTGAAAAACTATATCATTTAAAAAATATTTAAAAGACGAGCGAATTGACTTTTATCAAAACAGCTTTCGGTACATACAACCCCTCTCGTCGTCGAAAAAAACTGATTGCTGTTGTATCCTTCAACTGTTCATCCTTTTTTTTCATCAATGACGGCATCGCGCTGGTCGTGTATATAGCTATAAAAAGCTTTAATATTTGCAACACAACATACCTTCAATCAATTCAATTTTAGGAATACATACATATTTATATTTATTTCATAGTCAATTATTTGACTTTTTGTACTTTTTTAAGCATTTTGCGTCCAATTTAAAATAAAATGCATGTCCAATTTTAATTTATGTAACAAAATTTAAAAAAAAAATATTCAGTAGCTGATTGATTAAAAATATGCAGATAACCAATACTGACACCCTTCAGTACGGTACACAGAAGTTATTTTTAATATTATACTCATATAAGCCGATAATCAGCCTATCGTGAATAACCTAATTCTTTTAAATATTTTAAAATTAGTTTAATAGCATTAAACAAGGCGTTTTAAATAATTTTGAAAATATATATCGTTAATTCCAAAAATTTTAAAATTTAAAATATTAATATTACTAAAATTTATTAGTACCTTTACGATTTATTCTCTTTATTGTAAAAGAAAAAAGGTTGGCATTTTAAATTTAATAATTTTACTGCAATTCAATCAGTACTTCTTGTATTTATTGCATAAAGCCAACACAAACAGAAAGCGTAAATATCAAATGACACTTAAGAATATTGAATTGTTTACTAAAGCTGTTATTGAACAGTAAAAATAAAAAAATCTTTCTGCCACACACACACACAAATAAATAACTTTATTTTGAACTGAAAAGTTATATTCTTTCCTAAATTAAGTGCTGTTATACATAAAACAGGCCATTAAAAATAATATTTGTTTAATTTAATATAAGGAAAAGAACTTAATATTAATTGTTTATTGTATTATTGAACACTAAAATGAATATTACATACTTATATTGGTAGGAATTTGGATTCTAATTGGAATTGTTAAATTTCGATCGCTATCGAATGCCAGAATTAGGCCCCAGATTTGTTTAAGGTTTATAAAACTAAGTTCCTATAAAAAATGTATTTCAAATAAGGGGCTTAACAACATAAAATTTATAATAAAATTAAGAAAAATTTCCAATAAACTCTTCTTTATTACATAGTTCTTAACTGTACCCCATTTTATCTCAACGTCATACCACTCCTGGCATCCAAACATAAATTTTTTTAATTGAAATACAAAACTAAGAAGAAGGAACTAATAAAAACAACTGCAACAAAATAAATAAATTTCCAAATAATTTTAATATACATTAGTTTATATGTATATGCTTCTAAGGAAATCATGTTGAAGTAGAGAAGAGAAAAGTTTTTAAGATTTCTTTTTTTTAACTATGGCTGTAGACAAATTTTTAAAGTATCTTTTAATTAAAATAAAATTTTATACAAATATAATGAAAGTTTTCCACGTAAAATAAAACACTTACAAGGACGTCTATATCAAACCATATTGGGGAAATGTTTAAAGATTTTAAAAGTTTGAGATTGTGAGAGAATTTAAAGCGGTGTAGAAGGGAGGTTAAGACAAATATTTGATTAAAGGGATTTGTACCTAATAAAGTTAAATTTTAAAAGTTTGATTTCATTATATTATTGGCACTGCACAGTGAAACTAAAATAATTTGTATGTACAAATGTGTTTAAAAAAATAAATGGATTTTTTAGAAATACAAATTATATTCTCTCTAGATTTCTTAGAATAACACATTATTTTAATTTTGTTTTTTTGGGCAAATAACAAAAGTTCTTAATATTTTATATCATTTTGATTAGAAAAATTGTGTCCAGACTTATCATGAAAGATCATTTGTTGTACCAAAACTATGCAATCTGATCGTAATGAACGTTTCATCTTAAGTTAAGAGGACTGAAAATTGTTCTGGAATATCTTTGGGAACTATGTACATATGTGCTCATAAAAAAATAATATTAAACCAATGAATAAAATTATTTTTCTTTTATTTGCTTATATTTTTGAAAGCTAAATCAAATGTTTTTATTTTTCGAGTATATTTTTGAAACAAGCAAGTTTTGTAAATATGAATCATCGAATCTATAGAATAAAAAAATTTGAGATTATACAAGAGGTTAAAAAATATATGAAAGTTATTAACTGCAGTAAAATAAAATTAAAAATAGGTTTAAAATAGTCGTTGGTTTGACAACCAAAATACGTTTGCAGCTAATATACAGAACCGTAAATTAAAAATGTCTTTTGATTTCAATCCTTTTTTCGAGAAGAAACTTATAAAAGCCTAATTGTGAACAATATTAATGACTTAAGTTAATTTGATCAAATAATTAAATAACTTTATTTTTAAATTGTTCAAATCTGCTTCTCTTTTGAAATAATTTTATTTAGATTTCAATAATAATATTTATTATATTTTTGTTACCTTCTTCAAATTAAAACTTTGTGAGATTTAGAATTTTTAATTAAAATTACAAAAACTTTTTAATCAGAATTATTTGATTTACCCTTTGCTCCTTACAGGATATAATCCATTTAATATACATATATATATGTATATATAGTTTGTCATTAAAGAATGCTTCCAAGCAAGATGTCTTCAATTTTAAAGTTGTGCTGCTTTTATGCAAACAAAAATTGCTTCAAACGTTGTCCTTTTCATTATTGATTGTATTTATTTTATTGTGTTTCTTAAAATTTAAGGGCTTTTGTCGCTTTATGTAAACTCAATACTTAATATCTTAATTAACATTGTGGTCAACAGTACATCTGCCTTGAATTTGAAGCAAAAGGAAAGGAATTAAAACTAAAAACAAATGGAATTTTGTAACTGTAACCAACAGGAAATTCTTATTTAACAACTTCTACATTTACAAGATCTATACAAAAGCCAGTGATTGATTAGATGGGCGAATTGGGGATGGTTAGTTTGAATGTTACATATTTGTATATCTGTTTTATATAATTTTGCTTTAAATTGTATTGTGTTCCATTATTTCATTGAATACATAAAACCAGTGAAAGGAAATACTTAAAATAATTTGACCTTTTTATATATTATTTTTTTCGTTGCATTTTGTGTCGTACAACAAAAGTCATTGACAACATGAAATTTGATTGTCTCTTCTGGTCATTATCATTAAGAACAATAACAACAATAACACCGACAACAGCAAAAACAAAATTAAGAACATCATCAGCATATAAAAGTATTAAATGTTATAACAAGTAAAAAAGAAATACTCAAGTCCTCACATTACTATGACCAGTTGGTGAAACAAAAGAATAAATTCTCACTCGTACTGGTACAAATATAAATACATACATATGTATGTATGTTTGTATGTGGCAGCTACAACTGTATCTTTTTATATGAGATACAATATGCAAGAGCAGAGAAAAAAAAATGTTGTTGTAATTTAAAACCGGCTACCAACCAAACGACCGACCAATTTATTCTTTCAGTTGGATTCAAGCACAAACTAAATGCCAGGCAATGAGTGGAACTTTTACTTCATTGAGACCACTTCAAAAACCATACAACATGCCGTATCTTAAACTTTTAGAAAAAATATCAACTAAATTAAAATAAAATAAAAATTAAATAAGAAAAAACAGAAAATACTATATATTTCCTTACACTAACCAAGGCGTAGAAATAAACGTGAAATATTCAAGAAAACCATACAGAGTTTAAGTGCCTCTTCATTTTCGTGATTTTTATTATATTATTTGATATTGCATGCCTGATATCAAACGGTAGTGTAGGGTACTTACATATATTATTTAAGGGCAAGTTTCGTTTAAGAACAAGTTAGAACTTAAGAACTGGTTGGTTGTTCATGTCCATGAGGGGATAGGATAGATCCACCCGGTCGCCGTCTCAGTAGGTCGCTTAATCCGGCCTCAGATACGCCATGGAGGTCCTTTAGTATATGGTTGCCCAGGAACTTTGCCTCTCGGCAGATAGGGCGGGACATTCGCAGAGAAGATTAAACACTGTTTTCTCTGCACCGAAACTTTGTAACTTAAGAACTACTTTTTGATTAAAGAAAATTCTATTCTTCCCTTATTCTCACAATCTCAAATATAATGACTCGTAATTCTTGGAGCACCTCTTAAGGTGTTAATGAATGAATATATAAATTCTTTAGAAGCCAAAAATAAACCACTTTTGCCAATTAATATGCTGTAGCAATATAAAAACAAATTGTTTTTCTTTTGTAAATTTTTATCTCTTTTGTAAATTTCAAGGTAAGTCAGACGGATGAAAGGCCCCTTAAAAAAAAAGTTATAGCCTAATTATAACAAGTCCTTATTAGCTGATTAAAGAGTTTGAAAGAATAAATGATAAATTTTAGAATTTATGAGTTTTAACGGACTACATGTGTTCGGCACATGTATTTCTATTTTTAGCGTAACGTTAAAAAAACCCCTTTAAACCTTGAGTAGCATACTCTCTTAGTCACTTACTACTTAACTTTTTGCATACATTTCATTATGAACATTTGATATGAATACCAGTTAAACATGAATAAATAGTGGAAGTAGCAAATTGTATCTATATGCGACGAATGCAAGTGCATACGCGCACACTCGTCAATGTATGCGAATAAAAATATCAAGTTGGACATTTGCCTGGAACACTTGTAAATATGTACTTACTCTTAATAAATGCAAAAGAAGGAAAGACTTACGACAACATATCCACACACACACAAACTTTATGTAGTACTTCAATGTGTATTTGGTTTCCCCCTTTTATTATTTTCTCATTCTTTTGTTTTCGTTCCAGAATGCGATTCTTGAATTTTATTCCCTCATTCATTTCTATACACTTTACTTGCAAGTAAAGCGCCCATAACAAGATAATTGTAATAAAAATACGCAAGTTAATTGAATAGCTTTAAATGCAAACAAAAACACAAACAAATATTAAATTTTATATGTATTTTTTTACTTTTCGTAAGGTAACAAGACAGAGATGGTTTCTGAACAGAAATAACATGGGGCGTTGTTGAGAGAGTTAAAAACTGATGGATAAAATTTTTCTTTACCTTCTACAAATATATTTTTTCTAAATGTAAATATATTTTTAGTAAAAAAAAAACTTTTAATAATTGTTTTTTGAGAATTTTTAATAATGTATTTTTATATTACAGGCAGCAGTGAATTTATATAAAATTCTAGTTAAACCTTTATTTGTACACAATTTTCGAAAAATTTTCTACTTATAGAAAATATTATTAAATATTTTTTTAATTAAAAAAAACGTTTATAGTTCCAAACAATGTTTAGCAATTCTTCATCATATAATTTAATCTTTCAAATCATTTTGACATACCCTGTATTAAAGTTAAAACTTGTTTTCTTCTTTTCTATACCTTTCGAAAAGCTTTTTTTAACTAACAATTGTTATTATTGCTTTTGCGCTATAGCTCATTCAATTTGTCAGTCAATCAATATTTAAGATATTTGAAATTTGAGTTGAACTAAAATTGTTTTTAGTATTTTTTTATGTTCAAGAGGACATATAATTATTTTTTTCAAGTTTGTTTTGATTCTTGATTTTTTTTGGTTCGATCGTTCAAGCGGCAATGTTAAAAGGTTAAAGTATTAATTTACTTGAGATTAAAAAGAATTTAATACATTTAATATACGTATGGACAAATGTACTTATTTTTATATCGGAAAAGGTGTACATCCGTTTAACAATTAATGAGCATATCGTTGCCTAAAAGACAAGCAGCCCTAAATAATATTAAATTATTTTAATTTATTTTAATTAGAATTAAAATTATTATGGCCTTTTAGTTAATTCTATTAAAAAATACTTTGGACAATTTAACTTATTGTTCATTATTCTAAATTAAATTAAATTATAATTTACAAATTTAATACAGGATATATACATGTACTTAAACATGTTAAATGCTGCTTTCCCAATATGTTTTAAATATTATTATAATATACATGAACAAGAATGAAATTTTACTACTAAAACTGAAAAAGATATCAAACGACATTTTTTCAGTTTTAATTTAAATGCTTATTTGCTATTAATTGACAAATACAAATTCGGCAAATTTATAGCTCTTAAAATCAAATTTTGTTTGACGTAGTTTAAGAATAGTATTTGGTTATACCGACCGCCACAAAAACATACAAATGGATTTATACAAGTGTCTTCTTCAAACTTAACACATGTCTGAAAGGGTTTAAAGTTTTGTCCTTCAAGGTTGACTTTTAATTTTTAATTGATAATAATCATTTGGAAACCAATCAAGACTCTTCCGGAATATACATTTAGTAAAAATGAAGGGCCATTTAAATTGCCATTCATTTTTACTTTATAACTAAATGTAATGAAATTTGTTACGCAAAGTAATTGTCACCAGGGACAAATTTCATCTCGTCCTCGTACAAATTTGCACTCAAATTAGCTCCCAAGCAACACAGTCCGACTATTTCACGACTTCAAT
>NDXZ01001363.1:16047-27946 GCA_003055125.1 Paykullia maculata
GACACTGCACAGTTTCATTTTAGTTGCTTAAATTTTGCAAGTATAGCTTCGCAACCAATACAGCCTCACCAGCAGGAAGTGAATATGCCACACTCACCCTTAATATATTTAGTTTGTTTTTTTTTAATGTATATATTTTTTATATGGTAAAATATTAAAAACTAATGTGAGAATTTCAGTCATTTTTAAACATTAAGGTAAAGCGCCTGTTGCTTTTTTAATGTATATGTTTATTTAAGAATATGAAAAGGTTTATTGGGTTAAGATACGGGGTTTACTTAAATGTTTGGAAATTTAAATTGCCCAACTCCCATACAAAAATTGATCCTTTATTATCAATAAGCATATAAGTTCCATACTATACAGTATTGGCGATTGATATACAAAATTTGGTAGAGTAATATGTACGCAATTATTTATGTTTTTTTAAATTTTACTTGTTGCTAAAACTCTTTCATTTAAATAAAAATTTATAAAATTGAACTCAAAGTTTTGGAATTTTGTGCAGTATGTGTTTGAAAAAAATATGCTTCGCTATAAGTTGTTTTAGTTACTCACCGTATTATTGTTGTTTCTTAATGTCTTTTACTGTTTAATAGTTTAAATTTGCTTCTATTATTTGTTTCAAATTTTCTTTTATTATATTGTTTAGTGTGTTAACCCTAAGTATGTTTACAATTTTATATTTTTTTTGATATATTTTATTCTTTATTTTATTATTTTATATTTATTTTATTTAACCCTATTTATACATTGTAATTAACCATTGGTTTATAAAATAAATAATATATTATATAAAATTATAATTACACAAATTATATTAAATGAAACTAAATAAAACGTTTTGTATTTATTGGAAAAACATTCTTTGTTTGTTATTTCTTTTTTATAAATTACGCTGAAGTCTACAAGAGGAACCCGAATTCCTTGAAAGTAAATTTTGTTTTGCTCGTCCCTTTACACAATTGAAAATGTTACATAAAATCATTTGAATAATTATCAAAAAAAAAAATATTATGGTCCTGGAAACCTTAAACACCAAAACCATTACCATATATACAATAACATATAATAGTTTTGAGGCTAATTTTGGATATTTAGGGTATCTGTTATTCAGCTTCTCAACCATATTCAATAATGATTTCCTTTGCGTGTGGAAAGCACAAAACGATTTAGTTTATTTTGGGTAAATTTAGTAAAATAATTTCATACATTTTCCAATCAATCTGGAGAAACCTTACAATAAAAAAATCTGAAACATTAATCCTAAAGAGGTACAGCTTTTAACGTTTTATGTTTTCAATTAAAAAGTCTATTAAATAATTTATAAATTTAATTTTTTATTATGTTTTTATTTTTCCTTCAGCTAAGCTTTTTTTCAGTTTTGTTTAGGTGTTTGTATTTAATTTACTAATTACTTTTTTTAAAACTATAATATTTGTTTTAACTTTTTATCCTTTTCTGTTTATTTTTGTTTTTTAATATAATTAACAAGCTTTTATTTTTTATATTTTTTCTTTTTTTTTGTATAAATATTTTATTTTTTTCAATAATTGTTTGTAATTGTTAGCAATTTAACAATATACATTTTTAAATTTTTTCTTTTGTTTTTTATAAATATAAATGTATATGATTATGCTTCGAAATGATATGTACTTTTTGTTTTTGTTATATGTATATAAATATGAAACAATTATCTTTGGATATTCTTTTTCTAAAATTAAATTAAATATATTTTTTAAATCAATTACTTAAATGGGTTTGTTTTTTTAATGTTTTTTTATATTTATATTCATAATGTTAATATAACAGTATTTTATATACAGTTAAACAAATAAAGAAAATCTTGTAGTTTATTTAATACATATTTACAAGTTTCTTTTACTAAAAGAGGCAATAAATTGTCAAAAAAAATTATTGTTAAAAAACCTTTGGTAAATTTAAGATTGATTTTCAAAAAGGGGTACATTTAAAAATGTTTATAAAAATGTGTATTTAGTTTCATGCACAAATTTTTATATATTTTGTTCGCACATTAACTTATTAAATTCAATCAAAATAAACATTTTTGAATCGCGAGTCGTAAACCAGCAGTGGACTTTGAACTTGATAATGATTTATATGTCTGTCCTAGACATACCAAATTCTGCTTTTTTTTATCGCAGCAAACATTATTCAAATTTAACTTTATTAATGTTAGCAAAACATTAATATTTTTTAATGTTTTAATAATTTGCTTTATGTTGTCCATTACTTTTAAGTGCGAAGCAGAGCCTGAAGCAATATAAAATCGTATAAATAAAAAAAATCTTTTTATAGATGCCTTATCATTTAAAATAGGAGAGTATGCGGCAAATAAAACATCATACAAGAAATTCACAAAAATTAAACTGAAGCCGGATTTATAGTTAATGAAACCGTACTAAGAAACTTTACTAAAACTAAACTAGAACCGAATTAGAATTAGAGCTGAACTGGAACTTTTCCAAAATTAACATGGAACTATAACTAAATTTCAAGTGAGCTTATATATGATGAAATATGTGGGAATTCGAAAATATTTGCATTATCGTGTTAAGCTATATTTGGCTATGACAAATCTTCAATACACTTCGTAATTGCATACTATCGTTTATTGTTGTTATTTGTACATATCTGCTCTAAACCTCCATTTTGTTTGTTGCTACTATGTTTGTTCTTTTACTCACACCATGTCAATCATTTAGTTTATTGTTGTAAAGTGTAAGTATGCGTAACGATTGTACACATATGACAACAGCCACTTAATTTTCTGTTGTTGTTAGGTGTATAATTCACTGAAAAAAAATTATACATCACATTAAATTGCCTATTGGTCTTTATTTTATTTGTTTATAAGCTGGTACTGATTTTACAGTACTTTAGCTTTAAGAGCTAAAAAGCCGTAGGTAAAAAAGTTTTTCTGACCTTAAAAACTTTAGCTGCTTATTTAAATTAGTATTTCTTTAAATTTTTCCTCTCTACATCTTTATCGCTTAAAGATTAATTAGACTAATAAGTCTTATACACAAGTTACTAAGAAGTTTTCAAGTAAACAACAGAAGGCATCACGGATTTTTCTTATATTTCAGTGGTTTGCAATTAAAAAAATATTCTTACAATTTTATGTTTTATTATTATTTAAATGTGAAAAAAAAACAAAAGAATCTTTTCAAATATTTAATTCTTTTACAATACAATATGTTTCGATTTAATTTAGGGACTTTCCTTCTTAAACAAAAGATAATCGCTGACTTAAATATAAAATAAGAATCTCACTGTTTGACACACACTTACATACATTTAAAACTCGTATTACGTACAAAAAAATTATTCTTATTTTGTTGTTATCAGTGACAAACAAATAAATTGCTGAGATAATTATAGACAAGACACAAACACACAAGATAACGGTTTAGGTACTTGACAGGCGATAATACACAAGGCGAAGCACACATATTTTTTGGAAACTTAGATTCAAAGAAAAAAGTAAGAGAGTGCTCAGAGAGAGAAATGAGAGCGGGAGAAGTAAAAACTAATCAAGTAGTAGAGGCTTAAAAAGGGATAAAAATAAGAACCGTAGTGATACCGTTAAAGTGTGTAGAGATTAAAGAGTTGTTAAGAGTAGATTATTTCCTCGTTGTTGTGGTTTGCTATCCATTGTGGCTTATCGCTTTTATTCTGTTTGTGGAAACGTTTATTTTTAAAAGAGAGCATTTTCGGTGTATGTGTAAAGAGCAATTTAAACATCTTAAGTTGATGAGCGTAAGAGAAAGTCTTGCTTAAAGATTGAAGGCTCTAGAAAAGACCTTTAAAGATTTCTATTTTAAAATGTTTCTAGAGTTTCATGTGAAAACAAGGCTTGATAAAATAGAAAAAAACATTTTAAGAAACAAAAATATATAATGATGAAGCAAAATGTGTGCCGTTGCTGTTTAAAAGAAAATCTTCCCCAAGCACATGATATCTTCGATTGTTCTAATAATTTGCGGAATGATTTCAAAGAGTGTTTACCGCTCTCCTTGAAATACGAATACAATGACGGTTTGCCAAAAATAATCTGTGATACCTGCTGGTTGCAAGTGCAAAAATGTAAAGAGTTTCATCGTCAATGTCTGCTAGCTGATCAGGAATTAAGAAGTCGTTATGCAGATTATAAAAATCAGGCTGTGGAAGAGGTACTAGGCCTTATAGAAAAGTTAAGACAAGAGGATAATAATGTCATAAGTAATTGGCAGCATACAAATAACTGTGATAACTATAATGAATCTCATGATTTAAATGATTTCGGTGAGTTTTTTGTTTGTTTTGTTTTTTTTGTTAAAGAAAGTTTTAATTATGTTATTAAATTACTATATTTTCAAATAGATGCCTTGGAACTTTCCCATTTGACTAGTGATTTTGATTTTTACAACTCCTCACATGATAGCGGCATATTTGAAGAAGGTTTTTCTCAAAACTGTTTACATAATTTTGAAAGTAACCAAAGTAGTTTCTCAGATTTGTCCGTAGCCTCTATTAAATCTCTAGAATATGATACATCTGCCAGGCGAAAGGCCTATAAGGGCCCTTTTCCCTGCAGCCATTGTGATAAGAAATTTACCCGCAACTTTCAGCTAAAACTACATCTTATATCGGTACATCAAGTTGGCGACGGCCTGCAATACACCTGTCAAGTGTGCAGCAAAACATTTGCCTCTAACCACAGCTTAAGTTATCATCAAAAATCTGTACACTTCCAGCAAAAGTCACACTTTTGTGCACGATGTGATAGACAATTTGTGCTCAAGTCTCAATTGGTGTCACACATGCGTACACACACGGGTGAAGTGAAACCACGTATTTTCGAATGTCATGAGTGCGGCAAAAAATGGCCTACGAAATCCGATTTGAGAACGCACATGAGATCTCACGATCCCAATATGGAGAGGCCGTTTAAATGTGATC
Organism: Paykullia maculata; assembly: GCA_003055125.1. Classification (NCBI taxonomy): domain Eukaryota; kingdom Metazoa; phylum Arthropoda; class Insecta; order Diptera; family Rhinophoridae; genus Paykullia; species Paykullia maculata. The sequence goes on from NDXZ01001363.1 coordinate 21,013, forward strand.
GTTGTGAAAAAAGTTTTTTCACTAGGGGTCATTTGACTTCACATCAATTGGTGCATACTGGAGAAAAACCTTTTGTTTGTGAATATTGCTATAAGTCTTATCAAAGTGTGGGCAATTTGAATAATCATACGGCTCGCCGACACATTAAAGAAATGTTGGATAAAGAAAAGCAACCTAGAGAATTTTTAAAAGAGTAAAGAGAGGACACAAGGCGATGATATTAGCGGAAGCTTAAGGAAAGTAATATTGAACTAGAAATTAAAAAAAAAATTCTTAAAATTTAGTTAAATGGTATTAAAAAGGCATTAGAAGCATAAATTGTTTCGTTTAATTCAATAATATAAATATTTTGTGTTGTAAAGTATTTGATTTTGATTTAAATTTTAATATACAAATGTTTTTTTTTAAAATAGTATTACAGATTCATAAGAAACGTTTATTTTTGTTTCTTATGGTAACAAATAAAAATTATTCTATTTGAATTAAAATACATAATATATTTTGATAAATGTTTTTGATAAGAGCTAATCAAAGGGTTAAGGTTTATAATTATTTTTGGTGTAAATTATTTCATTACAATTTTTGTTTGTTAACGTAAACAAATTCTAAGTAAAACTATTAATAAATTGGAAGGGTCGACAACAGTGCAATGACTAATTTTTCAATATTTACTTACATATGTATGTATGTGTGTATGTTCATTTATAAAGTGATGAAATGGCCACTGCGGGGAAAACTAATAAGGAAGCCACCAGTATTTATGGTTCTAAGTATGAAAGTTTGAAAAAAATGTATTCATGTCAAAATACAAAGTGATCAATCTTAGAATATTTAAATGGCAAAAAAGCTACTGAGTAAATAGGAATCCATTGCAATCGTTTTTTATTTATTTTTTTGTAAAAAAAATATTTTTAAGTTTTGCGTGTAAAAAATATAGTTAGAACCTTTTATAGAAGCTCAGCTTCTATAAGAGATTAAACTTTTGCAGCTTTTGGGCTTAAAAATGTATTTGAATCAGTTTCACTTTTATACACTTTTATACTTTCACATCGAAAAAGGTTTTCACTTTATACAAATGAAACAAACGATCGCAAGTGGATTTGAATTTGAAGCAAAAAAAAACATTATTTTAACCTTGAAAACCTTTAAAAAGATAATCTTAAAAAATATCAATAAAATCAGTCACCAATTGGTAAATTCTGATACATACTTGAAATTATAGTCAAATTATAATTGAAAGCCTCTCTTTAGGAGAGCTATAAAAAGAGAAAGTAATAGAAAAATGGAGAATTAACAAAAAAAAAATTTTCTTTCAAAATATGTACATAAGTAATAACTCTCTCATTTATTTTAGAGAGATAACAATCTTGCAGTACAAACTCTCCTTTTCATTACAAATGCTATATAAATAAAAGACAAGTAAGAGCGCTATATTTGGCTGTGCCAAATCTTATATACCCTTCACTACGTGTATTTACGTTAACAAAATTTTTTTTTTGCAGGTTTTTGTTTTTTTTATCTCGAAATTTTTTTTTAATTTCTCAAAAAGCAAGCCTAATTTTTGATTGTTTGATACCAATAACGCGTCCGTACATCATTGGGGGGCTGAGAAAACTTGATTTCAACAGCCAGACAGACAGACGGACAGACAGACAGACGGACATGGCTCAATCGACTTCCCTATCTATAAGGATTCAGAATATATATACTTTATGGGGTCGCAAATAAATATTGTAGAAATTACAAACGGAATGACAAACTTATATATACCCTTGTCACCTCTGGTGAAGGGTATAACAACAAAATATTATGTGTGTTCATTAAAGGCTAAGCTATCTTTAAAGAGTTTAGTTAATACTTATTACTTATTTTGTTTTGTAAAGGTCTGGAAAATTTCAATAAATTTGTTTTCAAAAAAGATGTAACTTTTTTGTTTATAAAAATAATCTCTAACTTTAGATCGTATATATTGAAGAGTTGCACAAAGTATTCTAAGGCTCGCACTGCTTTACTGTACAGGAGTGCAGCTTAAATTATTTGAACAAAAATCGTTATATTTGGTTGCGCAACAAAACAAACACTGTAGTCATAGAAAATATTTTTTGGAAACATTTTTTTAAAAAAATCCCATATTAAAGATTTTTTTAAAATTTTATTTTTGTAACTAATTTATTTGTGGAATACTTTTAATAACATATACAAGTAGTTGCATAAGCCCTTAGCAAAAAGTGCATATAAATATAGAACTAAAATCTCTACAACTAGAGATCTCTGCTTTAAATAAGTGTGATCCAGTGTAATTAAATCATCAGCACTGTAAACTATAACTAGCACGTAGACTTGGACCAGACAATTAGTAGCTGTCCAACTAAGAGCGAATATATATTTATGCATATGTATATAAGTTTTACATAAACATACACATATCGACATACATACATACACAAATATACATATTAACGTATTATGGAAATCTTCATAAGGCAGCATGTTATTGCTGATAAGAATATTTTTGTTTACCTTACAACAACAATAAACCAACAAGTACAGCAATAACAAATCTAGATGTATGTATATACAATGCACACATAAAAGACATCATACACGCACATACATATGTACATAACAGCATTAACAAACGGAAAAGAGATTATAAAATTGAATTTAGTGGAGCAGTCAATGACTTTTTAAACAAAGAGCAAATTATTGTAGATTTTGTAGAATTTCGAAAGGTTTGCCTGATTAAATTAATGGCAGTGTTTTTTTTTTAACTTAAACAATTATAGAGTAATTTAAAATATATTTCTGTATAAGAAATTGAAAATATGTTAGGAATTGCCTTAAAAAGTAAAAATGTCCTTGAGTTGTTAGCAAATGTTATTAAGATTAACATGATTTTTAAGGAAACTAATAAGAATTGTATTAGTAAAACAAGAGTGTCCATGTCAAATTTATAATTTATATACATACATACATGGAAAAATCATTAACATGAAAAACTTAAAGAAATTATGTTGAAGGCTTGTTTTAATAAAATAGTTTTAAAAAGAAAGGAAAAAAAATATAAATAAGGAAGGCAGCCTTAATTTATTTTTAGCCTGTTTGCAACACATTTTTATTTAAAAAATCTTTAAAGGATTAAAATAATATTTTCACTTGTTCGTAACCTTTTAAATATATGTATGTATTTTAACAATCAATTTTTGCCTCTTACATGTAAAAGAGATAATGATGACATGACAAGACCATTTCTAAATCTTGTTGTTATGCATCGCTCTGATGTGTCAATGTCGCTGACACCAATTTAGTAATATAACTGCTATACTGACGGTTGTTAGTGATATGCAGGATAAAATAACTGTCGCTTCGGAATTGGGATAAAAGTCTTCAAATTCACTTATCATGAGAAGGTCTGAAAAGATAGAAAGAAAAATTAATTTTTTTTTAATTTTGCATATAAGGCAAAAAACTAGAACTAACAAGTAAGAGCGCTATATTCGGCTATGCTGACAAAAATATATAAAAATAATAATTTTTGTGTAAAAAAAAATTTGTTTTTTGCTTATTTCCCTAATTGACATATAATCATTTTTGTGTAAAAAAAACGAACAAAAAAAATTTTTTTTTTGCTTATACGTCTCTAAAAAATTTTTTTTCTTTAAAATTTCCCAAAAGACACACAATCTTACAAACAAATAAAATAATTTTTGAGAAAAAAAAAAGTTGAAACGAGGCAGTCCACTTTTTTGCTTATATCTCAGCCGATTATTTATAGATCTTGCCAGCTTTTAATACCGATTTTTTCGAAAGTATTTCCAAAAGTTTGATACCACATAAAACCCTATGTGATCTATGGGAGCTACGTAGACTTGATTTCAACATACACACAGATATACGGAAATGGCTTCTAAATCGACTTCTCTATCTATAGAAATTCAGATTATACATATATACTTTATTGGGTCGCAAATGAATATTAAAGAAATTACAAATGGAATGACAAACCTATATTTACCCTTACCACATGTGTGATGGGTATAAAAAGGAATTGAATAAGGAAGGAAATAGAATTAATATTTAACCTGAAATAATGCAAAATAAGTTAGGTTAAAGTATGGTTAAAATTAAAAGAATACGGGACATAAAAAGTCAAAATATTTCCAACAACAAAAAAAAAAAATTAAATAATAAAACTTAATGAACTCGTTTTATTAATTATTGGTTAACTTTGTAAAAATATGTAAATAAAAAAATATTTTTATATGAGTTCGTTATAACTATGTATCTCAAAAAGTGAATTCTTAAAAAAAATAATTTTTTCCTTTAGCCTTACATTCTTACAAAATAAAATTTTTCTATCGATGATTTTTAGATATTAAATATTTTATAATAATAAATATAGTATTGTCTTTGTTGTTTTTAAGTTTTAAACATCTAAAATATTAACAATTTATATTATATTTTTAAGATTTGTTTGATTTCTCTGCTTCTACTTTTTTTATACAAAAGTCTGCAAAGGTGTTCTTTTTAGCATAAGAGAGATAAAAAAATAAGCAGTTGAGATCAGCCATATCCACTTCGTTTGTTAAATATTATTACATTTTGCGTTAAAACATAAAACATTGCTGTAGAAGGAATTTTTCTTTTAGACAAATTGATGGAAAAGCCTACACAAAATGTTTAAAATATGAACTGCGTTCATCGATGTAGCACTGTATTTAACATACGTTTACCAACTAATTCTTTGTTTGCTTATCACTTTATTTAATACCAAAAACTCTCGAAATATTTTTACTTTGAATAAACCTCTAACAATGTTGACACCCCATTTACGCAAAACAAATATTGTAACCTTTTCTTTACTATTTGCGTCCTTATTATGAAAAAAAAAGAAAAAACTGTTCCTTTATTTGCCTACTGTCAGTTTTATTTGCACCTTATTAAACTTATATTGCCGTGTTTGTTTAGAAGTGTAAAAAAATTATTTTCTTTTTTAGCTTTCTTTCTTTCTCTTTCCCTTAATGCTTTCAAATTTTTCTTCTTTTTTATTTATTTAATCGTTCTCTGGAGAGTTATTATTTTGTCATTTACAGTTAAAATGTTTGAGAAGTTGTGTTTTTTTCTGTATTTTTTTTGTTGCAAATTTAATGATTTGCTTAAAAAGGTTGGCGCTGAGGTTTGGTTGTTGGGTTAAAACTTACCTTTCCGCTTACCAGGATTTTCATTTTCTTCGCTTTCACTGGAGGTTACTTTCGATTGATGATAAAGTTCAGAGGATTTTATGCGTTTTTTGCCTATTTTTTTGAAGAAAAAAAAATAAAAGAAATAAAAGCGAATTAAGACAAGTTAACAAGTTAAAGATATTATTTTCAGTAAAGAAAAAATAACGAAATTAATTTGTTGTTTTTATTATATTTTTTGACATAATAAAAGAACTGTTTATCTTTAATTTGTTAATAAGATATAAAAAAAAATTTAAGATAATATTAAAGCAGATTAAAGCATATTAAAGAAAACAAATTTTTCTTAAACAATTTTATAAAATTATGACTAAGCATGGTCTAAACATAAATATTTTTCGGTTATAACTATTTTCGCAATTATTTAAAATTTAAAATTAATTACCTTTATTTCGATTTTCATAACCGTCAACATAATTGACTGTATTCGAAGGTATTCCTGAAAAAAATCAAAAATTGAGAATTAAAAACTTAAATAAGCCCTCGTCTAAATTACAACTTAAAATAATTTAAAGTTATAGAAAACTTACTATATAATTTAATGGTACCATCGGTGTCCCCTAATGAGTTTTTGGCCACACAGCGGTATGCTCCGAACTCCGACATCGTCAGAGGATTAATGTGTAATTTAACCAAACTGCGATATTCTCCAATTTCCGTAACATTAGAAAGAAATTTACCACCTAAATGAGAAAACATATAATTTTTTAAGATAGAAACTCTAGATCAGTTTCGGTGCAGTTATTAATTAGTTAAGGCTTAGTTTGAGGGCAGTTATAGTGCAAATCTTACTCAGTTCTGGTTAAGTTATTCCAAGGGCCACATTAACAGTCGTTAGATAAATATTTGGAAGCTAAAATGGTAGCCATTGCTTAACTAATACGTCATATTAACAATGCTGTGTTTAACTAACAATGCTTTGTTTAACTAAAAAATATGGGCAAAGAGTGGTAACCCTATTAAATTTTAATATTGGTACATTTCAGTAGCATATTTTAAAGTAAAACTGAATTATTCCTGGTCATAAAAAATACGTTAAGCCTTTAAAGCATTAGCTGTTGTTCAACTTATAGTCAACTTAACTAAAGGTAAATTAAGAGCGGTGAATAAAATACCATTAGCTAAACTATAACTATTACTTTACTAAAGACACTGCATTCCGTTTTGGTGCAGCTATGATTGTAGTCAGGTCCTGATTTGTTTTACTTCAGTTTTAATTTGTTTTATGTTTAGTTATAGTTTAGTTTCATTTGAATTGTGGTTAATAATTGATTGGGTTCTACATCAGCAATACTTTTTTCAGTTTATTTTTAAAAAAATTCTTACCTGGCGGCACAATATCCCCTCTTTCTCGAGTCCAGTAATTAATGGCTTTGGGAAAAGCTTCTGATTGACATTCCAGTGTAACACCTTTACCTTCTACCGCACCAATAAGTTGATTTTGTACAGTAATCATGGGCGGGACTGAAAAAAGTTCAAAACGAAAAATATTTTTTTATTTAAATTATTTTTTATTGGACCAAGCCCTAAATAACCTGAACATACATACATATGTATATGTAAATACCCAGCAAAATTTTTTTCTGAATTTTTTTGTTTATAAAGAAATAAAACACCAATTAGAAGCAGCTTAGCAATGCTTTTATGTTGATTTTCAATAAAATTTTTGTTTTAAAAATACATATATTTATATA
>NDXZ01001367.1:0-10306 GCA_003055125.1 Paykullia maculata
TGAAGTCTGTCTTCGTAAAAGTAAAAGGGAATTTGTTTAGTTCTTCATTCTACTAACGTTCAGAAAATGTATCCATTTTATTTTACATAAAATGTTCATGTGTATGTTTTGAAGCCAATTTTTTTCAATGAATGAAAAAATCTTAAAAAAAAATGTTTTAAGAGCAACAATCAAGCGTTTTCTACTTATAGAGACTTAATTTGTATTACCTTTTCGCGATTTAATTTTAAAAAAATTTCAAACGATATTTATTTAAACTTAAGATATCAATAACCATTAAACTATACCCTCAGTCAGTGACAATCTATGTCCTCCTCGGTCGCGCAACCGACAATAGACCAAAGTAACGCGTTCCCTTTACGTTAAGGAAATAATTCCATATCTATTTTATGATATGACTAATCCATGTTGGTCTAACCGTCATATGTCTTTCAAAGATAATTTTTTAATCAAATTACTTGTAACACAAAACTTTAAAAGTGCAAGAACGAAATCTTCTGGATTTGATTACAATCTGTTCATTGATTTATCTAACCAACAGACAACTATGTTCCCGAATCAGGCTTTAAGTTAACAATATTTGTCTTTTAATTAAGGCCCGCAAATATCCAAATATTTACATATTGTAGTGTTGGATATAACATGTTCGCGCTTGGCCAACTATAATTTCTTATTTACCTATTTTGTATTTGGGGCTTTCGTTTTAACTCTCCTTCAGCATTTTCAGTACGAATCAAAATTTTGAAGCAGTAAATGTGACTAGTAAATGTGAGTAGTTTATTGCCTTTTGAAACTATAGCAGTTTCTTCAAAAAGTTCATTAAGAGCCTTTAAGCGAGGAATCTTGTACAAAAATCATGTAATCTTTCATAGAAATGGAAGCGCTGCACAGCTGCACTCTGCCTTACAAAGCTGCTTCCAAGGAAGCATCAGTTTTTACTGGGTATGCTTAAATATACATATGTATAGTACAGATTATCATATGTATGTATGTACATACAGATTTCTTTCATCATGATTAATGCGTGGTGAATTTTGTGGCAAAACACATTTTTATTTTTTCACAAATCAACTTTATTTTATTTTGCCTCATTGTAATTACGCAGTGAAAGACAAGCAAAAAGCAGAACAGATGGGATACATGTTTTTAATTTAAATACGGACGAAATCCACAAACATATTAATGCGCATTGGTCCCACTTAGTACATGCGAATTCCTATTGAAAAGATTAATATTGAACACGTTAGAATGCTACAGCTACATCGAATTATAAATACCCTCTACCGGCTACATAAAGCTTGACAGAAATGTTTAGTTTTGTTAAATTCTAAGTATTCTTAACAGCATTAATGCTAAAGATTACATAGACATAAAGGCACATTAGTATATAATACGTATGAATGTTGTTATCCTCACTTCAATAATACTACTTACGGCCCTATGATGCTCCTTACAGGAGTAAAAGGATTATATATATGTATGTATGCATCTAAATTGGTGAACACCGTTTTGGTGTAATAAACCAATTTCCAGCGGTAAAAAGAATGCTAGAGTAAGATTTAAGTCCTGACAAGGCTGAAAATTTAGAGGCCTTTTACCGCTGGGTTTATTTACGTTACGTTAATCTGCTTTTAATGAAATGCTTTTGACTGATTTTTGACACAATATAAGAATTTTAAAACCGCTTTGTATGATCTGAAAAACTGTTTTTTTCTTACACGAGCTAACTGATTTACGCTTAAAATTGATTCGAGCAACCACAAATACATTGGTCAATTTAAGCCTAAATACGTTTTTTAACTGAACGACGATCTGTCCGAATAAGAATAAAAGGTCAGTCTAAGCCTTTTGAAATGATCAAATATTTTTTAGCTACAGTGGTGAGCAGAGGTGAGTACATGTATGTATATCGTGTATTTCTAAGTGTGTACAAATAATATCAAAGGCGGAACTAAAATTTTTTTGTTTAGTTTTATGCATAGTTTAGGCATACTTTCAACAAAACTTTGTATTATTTTATCAGGAATTTGCTGCCACTCCTGGTGCACACGGTCCCAAAACTCCTTTAGATTGGATAAACCTGTTCCCTTTACCATTATGTTGCCTCCTCAATTTTTAGCGGTTTGTTTAACGTAATGTCTTTGTACTGTTTGATCAGGTCGGCACCAGTAATATCGTCGGATTGAAAGCAGTTGAGTTTAAACGGATTGAATACAATTGAATTTGGATTCGTCTGATCAAATTATTTGTTTCCAGTCCTCAGTTGGTGTTCTTCAACAAATTTCAAACGCTTAGAAGAATACAAAGACATCACGTTAAACAAACCGTTAAAAATTGAGAAGGCAACATAATGATATAGGGATGCCTTGGTGGAGTATTGGCCTTTGCAATAGATGGATAGAGTATAAGGAAGGAAGATTTTTTGAATACTCTGCCGACCTCTCTTTCCCATTATGTGGACATGAGCGCCTACTTTGAGAATTAAAATTATTTGAATTTTCAAATAATGCAATGGCCACCGCAAATTCCTGAACCCAATAGGATTGAAAACGAAGTTTAGGACAATATCGAACAGCTTCATCTAATCTAAAGGAGTTTTGGATGATGAAATAATATAAAATTTGGTAGAAAGTATGCCTAAACGCGTAAATATTGTTTAAAAAATAAAAACTTTTTAGAAAACTTGATTTTATTATAATAAAATTTTTTGTCTATATAGCTTGTTCGCCTTGCGGACCATTACGTTAAAGACAAGCAAGAAGCAGAACAGATGGGATAAATGTTTTTAACTTTAATACGGACGACATTCACAAACATATTAATGCGCATTGGTCCCACTTAGTACATGCGAACTCCTATTGAAAAGATTAATATTGAAAACTTTAGAATGCTACAGTCAGCTATATCGAATTATAAATATCCTCTACCAGCTACATAAAGCTTGACAGCTTGGGCCATTTAGACTATTTTTTTCAAGTTACATACAAATGTAATAATTTTTGTGTAAAAAAAGTTTTGTCGTCTTTTTTGCTCATATCTCGTTTATTGGCGAATTTTTGCGATTTTTAATAGGAAAAATCTACTTCAGGCGATATAGAAAAGTTAATTTCAACGGACGGACAGACGGACATGGCAAAATCGACTTCCCTATGAATAAGGGCCCAGAATATATATACTTTATGGGGTCACAAATGAATATTGTAGAAATTACCAACGGAATGACAAACTTATATATACCCTTGTCACCTTAGGTGAAGGGTATAAAATTTTTAATAATTGTACAGCTCTATAGTTTAAGAACAGGTTTTCGGTACCTAACTACATATATGAAAATCATAAAATTATCTATTTGGCTATGAAAATGTGTTTAACAAGGTTCAAAAGTGTCCGGCAACAAGACTTTTTACTAAAAAGAGGATGCGTACATACTCAGTTGGTTTTTTGTAATACATGAAATCAAAAATAAATTAGATAAATTTATACGTAAGTCTGACAAGGTATCAAGGATAAAAGCTGATTCTACTTAAATCAATTCTGTAGTTGGCCATATCTTTTTAAACATTTGGTCGATAGTTTATTCTTTAAAACTTTTTAGATTTTGACTTAATGTAATAAAATGTGACAAATACATATTAAAATATTAAGGGCTTAATTTTGTAAACCATTTTTACAACCGTTTCGCATAAATCCCTTTCATTTAAAAAAAAAGTTGTTATTTTTTACAAATAAAGGGATGATGACTTTAATATGCAAATTTCCCTTAAACTTTTAAGACTCGTACTTATGTAGTTACATAAAAAAAATCTGTAATATTTTAAAAGTTTTACATACTTCAACTACATGAACTTATTTAAATGCCATATTATCCTTTGGTCTTATCGCCAATGACATTATGTGCAAAAAAAAATTTTTTAAAAAACATAAAATTTGTGATAAATTTTGACCTGTTAAAATGCCACCTTAACACCGACACATAATTTAATATTTGTTACCAAATTCCTTGCTAGTCTTGCCAATGAATAATAATGCAATATATGTACTTAGAGAATTACATGCTGCATGCAACATTCATTGTTATGTACTACGCCCTGAAAAATACACAGACTTACAATAACGATATTAAAAAAAACATTTATGAAAATGAAAATTTTATGCATGAAAATGAAATTTTTAACACATTATATAACCGGCAATGGAAAAATACCAAACAAATACTTTGGCAAAAATAGGAAAAAGGAAGGGAAATTGAATGGTTTAAAGCTGGAGTAAAGGAAGAACTATTTTCATACGTGCAACATTGGCATTACAACATTTTATCTCAGCAGCTCTTAACCGTGGAGTAACTATTAGTTACAACCACATGAAACTTCAGGTTTCTATGTTTACAACTTTTAGTCTCTCTCCTGAAAATTCTGTTATTATTTTTCTCTTTCTCTTCTTAAATTGGCTCACATGTTGTTTGCAAAATTCACAGTTCTCAACCATTATCCATAGACTTCTTTAGAACATTATGGTAGAAAAATAAGAGGCATAAAAGCCATAATTTCCCACTATCGCTTATGCTGCATGAGTTAGTATATTCTGGAAAAGAGAAGAAAACACTTATTTTGGCTTAGTAAGGGGAATTAAAATAAAGCATAACAAGAGATGTTTGAAAAAAGAGATAAGTTAAATTAATATTATGATGTGACTGCATGACTACTGACTGACTGAACTTAACTTAGCTTAACAAAACAACTAGCAGACACACATATAGACAGACTAAATGACTGACTGCTTTCTTGAACTTGAATGATGTGACAGCCGAGCAAACAGAAAGCCAAATACATGAGAGTATATTTGTATAATGGGTCGTTTGATTTAACCCATCTAACCCCATACTTAAATAAGAGTATAAATGATAAATAGACAAGAGTATTATGAAAATGTAGCCAACATAAATGCTCTGTAGATATAACACACGTATAAATATATTTGTATAAATTTTAACAAATACTAACACATGCAATTATCTAGAGGATTACTAGGGCTGCCATGTCAATTTATAGTATAAATTATTTTTAAATCTTTTTATTCAAACACAAATACCTATATATATGTGAGGGTCATTTTACGTCAAGTGGACCAACTTTTGAAATCGATGTCTTCCGATCGGGATGAAATTTGCACCTTAGAGACAATTTCAAAAAAATTATTTCTTTCCTAAGGCCAACATATTGTTGGGATAAAAGTATCGGGGGTATGAATTTTAGTTAGGTATGTTACATACCGTCAAAAAGGTTAACTTGTCTAGTTTCTTAGTATAAGTTTTATTTTTAAGGTTTTAGAAACACTTACACACAAATAGGAATAAGTTCAAAATAGTGCATATGGTAAAAATTGAAAAATCCTTGTCTTGAGGTACAAAATATTTTTTTTCGTAGATATCCCACTCGCATCCCACTAAGCGACCACAAAGGTCTTAAAGGAAACGTTCTAAGCTTTGTTAAAAAAAATGTGCCTAAGCTGCTATTCAATAGGACTAACTATGGTGCGAATTTCATCCTGATCGATTTTTCAAGTTGGTCTACTTGACGTGAAAAGACCCATATATGTACCTATAGATTCATTAAAAAAAACCTTCTTAAAACACAAATTCTCTCATAAATTTTTGTAGGGAAAATCGCATATAATTTTTAATAGAGAAAATGATGTCTTAACTTTTTTTCTAAATTTTTTATGAATAAAATTCGGTTTCAAAATTCTTTTAAAAATTTACTCCCATATTCATAAACAATTATAGCTTTATTAAAGATCAAAATCATTTTTATAAACCTTTATGAATATGGAGATTAATCTTTTTGCTATCTACTTATAAGAAACTCATTTTTATACCCCTTACACTAGGGATGGGCAAAAAATATCGATAATCAATAAATCGATATTTTTCAAATACCAATCAATATATTTCGTCGATATTTTACTTTGCAACATATCGATATATCAATATTTTTGCTTATATCAATATCTTTTGATATTTTTGAGCTCTGGTTTTGTAAAAAAAAACTTCTTGTCGCAGTCTTTATCGAATATAATGTTATATTGCTTGCATTGGCAACAACTGCGCGACAAATCTGATCACATTTAAAGTACGTATTTGCAAGTCTATAGCAACACCCGTAACTGTCAAACAATATCCGCCAATGATTAGTGTTGAATATTTTTATGTTGAGTTGCATTCAGCGTTAGCTGTTCTATTGTGGATAATGTGTCGATTACATTGTGTTGTTATTAACGTATGTTTAACAAAGTCTTAACCATGTAAAATTGTATGTGTCCAGCATTTGACGCCTGTTTTTTCTGAAGTCGCCCTTAAATATTTAATTTTTCACACTTCCTGGTGTCTTCGATAGTAGAAGCCGTTTGACAGGTGAACACATCAAAAAGAGGGAGCTCCTTATGTCAGCATCTGATAGTTACTGGTTCAATTACATTTTTACAGAGCCTTACTTTGTAGCTTAACCACATAAATAGTTTTCTGTATTAATTTTTATATGTTAACCGTTAAACATCAATAAAAAATAATTTTCTGTTGGTTTTTCCTGTATTTTATGAACTTACGAAAAATATCGATACATCCCTACTTCACACATGTAGCAAGGGTACATAAAGGTTTGTCATTCCGTTTGTAATTTCTTCAATATTCATTTGCGACCCTATAAAGTATATATATTCAGCATCCTTATAGATAGGGAAGTCGATTAAGCCATATGCGTCTGTCCGTGTATCGGTTGAAATCAAGTTTTCGTAGCTCCCATTGGTCGTCCAGGGTTGTATGTGGTATCAAACTTTTGGAAATACTTTCGAGAAAATCGATATTGAAAATTGACAAGATCCATCCATAACCGGCTGAGATATAAGCAACAAAAAACGACTGACCTTTTTTTACACAAAAAAATTATTGTTTTGTAACTTTGAGATAAACTAAAGATATCTAGAAGATCACTCATCAACTGGTAGGAAATATGAATATAGGCGACCATACCCTATTTCCTAATAAAAATTATGAGTTAAAAAGATGATATTTACATCCAACACTAATCACCGATCAAAGAGTGCTGATGATGAAAACCGTAGCTGGTTTCGAAAATGCATTCCACTCGACTAGTGTCGGCAAAACTTACTTTTCAAAAAATTATTATTAATTCAATATCACAATAAAAAAAATGAAATTTCTAAGAAATATAAAATGAACCTGAGCCAAATAAAACCAAAAATAATTATCTTAAAACAAATTAAAGTTTGTAAAAAACATTTTAAATTCTGATAAACTAAAGATATAGGTATAGGTATTTGAAAAAAATTGGACCATTTGTCCAAATGGGCCACACATGGTGAAAAGTATATAAGATTTGGCCCAGCCAAATATAGCGCTCTTACGTGTATGTTTTTAGATAGAAAGTCTCCCTTAAACTTTCTAAAGAAAAATGTCCTGCCGATTTTTTTGGTGACAATTTGTTTTCTTTTACTTTTTACAAAAAAGTGGCTTATTTTAGTAAAAGCGCTTTTTCTTTTAAACGATGCTATTTTATACAAAATCGTTCTTCAACTTTTCGCCCCATTTCTGCATTGTTTATGGTTCCCAACAGGAAATCAGAGTTGCATTGTCAACCCTGCTTCAAGTGTATTGATGTAATAGATAGCACAGTGCATAGAGAATTGAACAATTTATAAAAAAGAAGAAGAACGAACACGAACGTGGCTAAGCACGAAGCTAAAGCAACAGCAAAAATGAAAAAGTTGTTCAAATTTCAAGTGCAAGTCCAAGGGCAACATGGTGGTGGTTAGTAAATTATTCACACACACATACATTGCTGACTGCAACTGTTGTTGTTGTATCTACTTGTCTCGTTTGCTGCAAACCAAACAAACAACAACTTTACTTTACATTAAACTTCACTTCGTCAAACATCAGGAATGTTGTAAGGCTACAAAGGGAAGCAACAAAAACGTAATCCCAGCTAACAGCAACAAAATTCTCATATCTGTTAAGCAAAATTTTTCAGTCTGCAATGCAGTGATTACACTGCTGCAGCATTTCAAACAACAATATTATTATCAGCTGCTGCCGCTTCTGTTGTTGTTATTCTGTATGTTGTGTTGTCACATTGATTACGTGGCATGTTGGCTGGCTGACTAGCTGTTATGCTTTATGTTGCATGCATGTGCTGCGCACTATTTCAGAGACAAATACTGAAACCTGTGTCTCTCTCGCATACAACTACACAAAAAATGTGCAGCAAAATCTACAACAGCTTTAAACAAAAAATGAAGTAGAAGTTAAAAATGAAAATTGAAATCTAGGAAAAGACAAGCCGAAAGAGAAGAATGAATGAACGAACAGCCAAATACCGAAAGCCAAGTGAAGTTAAATGTAATTCCAAACCAGACCCAGACCTTGAAAACAACTTTTCTACTAAACGAACACAAGTTGTAGTTGTTCTCATGTACATAATTCAATTTCTGCAGTCTGCATTTATGTTTGTATGTATGTCGCAAGTGGCTTGTTTTTTCGCATGTTTGCAGCAAATGTTGCATGTGTAGTTGTACATATATTTTTATATAGAACTCGTATTCTATCAACTTTTCAGTATCAGTATGTGCACAAATTCTGCCAGCTAAAATCCAACCAAACAACCGTCCAATTCATCTAACCACTCTCGTTTTTGTTTTCTACCATATTGAAGCTTTGGCTTGACTGACTGACTGCATGACTACCTGACAGTTTGACTTTTGCTTTTATGTGGCTTCTGCAATTATTCTGCATTTCTACTTTAGTACTTGTATTTTTGTGTTTAATATATTTGCTGCTTTTGCACTTTTAACTCCATTCATTCTAAGCTTGCGGCATTTGCTGCAAATAACAATTTTACTTTTGTTTGTGCCATTATATGAAAAGCAAAAGCATTACAGTCGCATTAATGTGAAGTTTACATAGAAAACCTATTTATGCGCCAGCTCGACAGATTTTTAAATAATGAATTCTTAAAAGAAAAAGACTCATAAAAATGTTATCTTTAATTGCGAAAACATTTTGAACAGAAACCTAATTTAATAGGAAATTTTATTTTTTATTCTAAGGATTTCGGTATATCGCTGTCAATTGCATTAGATGTTGATTTCTTATCGGTCAGAACCGGTAACTAAGTGCCAAAAAAGAAATCTCATTGTCTTCGCTTCAAATGAGATTAAATTAAGGATGTGACTTCGTAAAATTAAATTGTGATTGCGTATACATATGCCCCAAGGGATATATTGGCATGAACAGATCAATATGATTCAACGGACTTTCTAATTTAGTTCGAAAAGTCTCAGGCAATAGCAGAATATGAAGATGTTTGGAAAAATATAATTGCCACCATATTAACGCA
Organism: Paykullia maculata; assembly: GCA_003055125.1. NCBI lineage: Eukaryota > Metazoa > Arthropoda > Insecta > Diptera > Rhinophoridae > Paykullia > Paykullia maculata. The sequence continues at coordinate 9,411 of NDXZ01001367.1, forward strand.
CAGAATATAGCTAACGGAGAAAGAGAGAGAGAGAGAGACATTACAATTGTTTGGATATACACATCTATACATATACATATATTTGAAGAAGGAATATCAAAGCAGACCAATATGATTATGGGTCCCTTATATGGGTAAAATCATACCTTCTATAAGCACTTCCGAAAACAGGTAAGCACTAAATAAATATTGTAATTTAAAAAATGCTTTTTGGAAATAAAGTTTTTAAGTTTAAAAAAAAAATTATTACAAAAAAAATTGCAAAAACTTTTCTGTTTTAGTTAAGAGAGAACGGTTTTAATTTATCTATTAAACCCTTCACACATGTGACAAGGGTATAAGTAGGTTTGTCATTCTGTTTGTAATTTCTACACTCTAAAACAGTTTTGTTGAAAATTAGGTCGATAATAGTAGGCAACACTTTACTGAATATTATAAGCCTAAAATTAGACAACTATTTTTTTAAACATTTTATTGATTTTTAAACAAAATTTGTTTAATTTGAGACAAAGAATGTTTAATTAGCTTACGCAAATTGTGGTTATCTCCAATATTTTTTCTTTAGTAAAAATGCGTAAGATACATGTTTTTAAATCATTTATTACAGCAACAAAAAATACATAAAACAAAAATTGCTTTGGGCTTAACTGAAAGTTTTGAGAAAGGAGATGGGATTTTAGCGTGTTAGATATAAGTTTCATCGTCATCTATATCTGTTCTATCGGATTCTAAGACCAGCCTAGTGCCATTTAGCATATTATTCAGATATTTTACCACTAAAAATTTAATTTTATTAATGAAAGAAAACTATGGCGTGCTTTTATAAAAACGTATACACTTTTATGCTTCTTCTTTTTTATACCCTTCACACACACAAATGTGTTAAGGGTATATAT
>NDXZ01001372.1:0-16154 GCA_003055125.1 Paykullia maculata
AGATTCGGCATAGCCGAATATAGCGCTTTTACTTGTTTTTTATTAATTTAGTCAAAAATTCATATAAAATTAACTAATAAAGATATCCAAACCGATATTTTTGTATTCGATTCGGAATATGACGTTTGGTTCGTGAGATATTAAGTCAAACAAAAAATTATTTAGGTGTGCTATTCAAGTGGCGAGGAGTGTAAATGAATTAATTTAATATGCGTTGACAGGAGAAGTAGTAAACATTGGGAAAATGGAAAAGAAAACAAAAATGCAAATTTTTTTGAAATCCCTCTTTTAGTACTTTTTAAGACAATATTTTTCATTATTGGGACAGTTAATAAGTTTTCAGTATTCTAAAATTATTCCTAAAAGGAATTTTTTTCGTCTTTAAAATTTCTGTTTTGATGTATTTTTTTTTAAATTATGTTCAACAGAAATTTTTTGTTAAAATCTTTTTATAAAAAGAAATTCTTAGATATTTTTTTTTTATAGAATAGTTAATTTGGTATCTAAAGAAAATGTTTATGAAGTTTTTGTTTAAAGAAAAACATATTTATTGAACCTCTAAAATTTTAATGGAACAATAATTAATAAATTTATTATAAATTTAATACGAATTGACGAGTAATTGAAAGTTTTTAATAGGTTTCTTTGAATCTTTAAATAAATTTTCTTTAAAATTACTTCAAATAATTTTTATTTAAAAAAAAAATTTTCAAAAAACTTTTATTTTATAGAAATTTTTAGATAAACTTTTGTTTTATAAAAAGAAAGTTCTTTCTTTTATAACTTTAATCTTAAAAACAACTTCAGTGCGCAAATATTGTCCAAATTAAACAAAAATCCTTTATTTAAAGTTTATTATACTTTTTCTTGTAATTATCCTTCTCCGCCCTGTTGTACTGCAGTTATGTTATAAACAGAGCGTAATTAATGAGGGAATTCATGACTTTTACTGATTGTCCTCTTAAAAGAAAAACTCTTCCACTGATTAATAAAGAAATATTTAACATACCAAAACGCCAACCTAAATTAAAAAAGGGTTTAAAAATTTAATGACTCATGAAAATGGCCGAACATCTTCATTTAAAAACAAAATATAAAACAACAAACAACAACCCGTGAACAATGTTGTCAACAAATTACTGTTAAGAAAAAAACAAAAATTAAATGTTAAAAAAATATTTAAATTGTAATCTTCAACTGAAATGAAACGTAATTTAACGTAAATTCATATGCATTTTAATGTGGGTTTATGGTATTAATTTTTTCCAATTTTCTATTTCTTTCTTTTAAATTTTTAAAGAATATTTAGATGATTTTGGAAACTGTATTACTTTAATAAACTTCAGTCATAGAATAAAACTATAAGTTTTTTGTTCATTAAGGTGTTAACAAAATATGAATTTAGTCTAGTTCTAGTTTGTATTAAATACAAACAATATATGTACAAAATAAGGCAGCTGAGTAAGGTCGACCCCAATTGTAGGCTAAAAAATAATTACTTGAGTTGAAATTAAATTTTTGCAAAATACACAGCAGCGCGATCAGTTAATTTTCCGTGTGATTAGTTTTTAGAGAAGTTCTGAAATTTTCTTAAAGTACTTTATAAAGAAATCACAATGTAGGGTAAATATATTTGTTTGTATGTTTGTATTTATATAACAAATATGTATTTTGATTTAACTAAAAGCTTACCCAGACAGAATTCCACTTCTTTATATGAGAGTGCGAGTACAAAATCCTTTTTCAGATTTTCTTTTAATTTTTTCTATAATTTTTTTTCTCTTCTTCTACTTTTTCGTTGTAGTACGTGATCAAATCAAGTTGAAAGGATAAACCCCTCAATACATGCTATTGTTGTAATTCATAGTAATTTATTAATACGCACACATACATACATACATATGAAAACATGTATGTAGTTGTATATATTTGTTCCCTTTAAATTAGTGTGCGTGTGTATCTGTGTAAAAGTGTTACAATTTTCCCTTTGTTGTATTACAAATATTACGTTACATTTTACGCTATTTTTCTATTTTCTTTATTTACTTTTTAGGTTTTCTTTAAATCTAGGACAACAGTGTTTGTTATCGGCTGTATTAAGCACAGGGACATATGAATATTTAATTTAAATTATGGGTCAGTAAGGGAGCCGGCACATGAAATTATATTTTTCTATTATTTATTTTTATTTGAAATGAACATGCAAATTTCAAATGTTTTCAGCTTTACTTGCCGTGTTTGTTTGCTGATAATTGTAAAATAAGTTAGTTTTTTTAACAATAATCAAATAAAAAAGGTTACATTTTGGTAAAAAAAATTATATTTTCTATTAAAAGTATTTCTAAAAAAAAATAAAAATTATCTTAAATCTTAGTGCCAACTTTAAAGTACAAATAACTTACCCACATACATATGCCTACGAAACGTATCGTAGAAAAATTTATTTTTCTAAAATTTGCTTATTGCAATTACCTTTTAACTTTAAATTCAATACTCCATCTATCGTTAGAGGTAGGCCATCAGTCACATTAAATTTAAAATTAAGAAAAATATTTAGACAACATTAAATTAAAATAATAATAACAACTTGCAGCAAAAAAATACATACGTCGCATGCAGAGAGCGAGGGGAGTCATGATATCAAACAATTTACAAGTGGCCATCTTAATGGAGAACCCTTCTCGTTCTCAAACATTGAAACAGATGAAGTCTAATAAGAAAACAATGCGGCAATTTAATGCTGCATCATGAGCCCGCCAGCATAGACTTAATTTACTAAAGCCTCTAAAATAATAACAACAACAACAAAAAGGTAACACTATTGCCTCTTGCAACAAGCCACTACTAACACAAGTACACACAATTTCATAAACGAGGAAATCTATATAAAAGTTCTTGTGAAGAAAAAAAAGGAGACGTTTGTTGCAAATCAAAACACACGTGCTCTTGCTAAATAAAAAAAAAAGCGAAAAAAAAGTAATTGTGGCACATTCTAATGGATAATGGAGGGGTTTGTTTCTTGTTTGAGTTTAAGATGAGTGACTAGAGTTTCCCATTGAGACACGTGCGCTTGATGCAAACAAACAACAAACAGCGGCAGCAACAGCAGAAGTAGCAATAATGATGCCAGCAACAAGGATATACATAAATGTTTACCAAAAAAAAAAAAAAAAAAACTGACTTTGTTGGGAAAAAAAATAATTTGACTTTACGTTGCTGTTAAATTTGAAAAATGAAAACAATTTAAAATTTTATAACACAACAACAACAACAACGAATATCAGCACATACGCAAGAATCCAACAGGACACGAAAGCTTCAGCAGAGAGTGGCATTAGGCCTAGGAAAGTGTGTATATGAGTGTGTGCGTGTGTGTGTATGTAGGGGGAAGATATTAGATTGAAATTAAATGAATTGGCAGTAAATGTATGCGCTTTTTTATTTATTTCCTTTAAACACATACACTATAGTTGTTAAAGGTGTATGTGTGTGTGCGTGTATGCTTTTAATGTGGTTATATGGTCTTGTGTTTAGATATTTGCACGCGGTCTTAAACATCTAATCTTAAAAAATGAAATAATTTCTCGTTTTCATGCTAAACTTACATACATTTGTACACACGTTTTTTTTTTTTTTTTTTTTTNNTTTTTTTTTTTTTTTGTTTTTGTTTTGCTTTTAATACAAAAATACAAAAACAGGGGTGTCCTTTTTAGACTCTACCACAATAAGCTTGAAATTAACTCACGTACTGAAGTTTTTTCTTATTTCGTTTTTAGCCAAATAAAAGGCTGTCCTTTCTTTAGCTCACAGCAAAAAAGCAGTTGTAGTAGTTGAAGGTTGGTTGATTCATGGTTCATTGGTATAAAATTTAGATTGTATAACGTTCATTTGATTTATACTCCTGATCTCTCTACAAAGCAATAAAACAATGTTTTCTTTTATTTTAAAGTTTTATGCAATAAAATTGGATTAAAGCCGTATGTGCACAACTCTAATCACAGTTACTTTTTAATTTAGAGAAGAGTTTTTTTTTTAAACTGGAAATATTTTAAGAGTAAAATATTTTTTTTTTGTTGAGTATAAGACTTACTGTAGCTGGGGGTTTTCTTGGATTTGAGGTAACAAAAGTGATAGTTAAAAGAAAACATCATAAATTCTTTTGTTTGACGCTTTAGTCCCAATCTACTTTCAAATTGTCAATATGGCATTTTATCGAAATAAAATATAATGGAAATATATTGAAATATTTTATTAGGTATTCTAGTTCCCATGAAAAGCTATACATAAAGAATTACATATTTTAATTTGTCATCCGCCCTAAGCTGGTCACACACACACGATGGTCAGATTTAACAATATTGTCAGTCCTAGAAATGTGCTAACAATGTACTGAGAATACAAAATTTCCTCCACATGGTAAATTGACAGTTAACACGGTTGTAAGAGAAACTGACAATTTCGTTGTCAGAAAATAGTATGACAATAACTTTATCTGACAATATGGTCAGACGAAAAATTGTTAGTTCTCACGGTTTTCAGATGACTTTGCACGAAAAATTGCTTGATCCATTCTCATTCATTGTCAGATTCAAAACATTGTGTTTGTGTTTTTTTTTACGTGTCTGACAGAACTTCCATTTTGTAAAAAGACGTGTGGTGAAGGTTGCCATCGTCTTGCACATAACTTAAACACAAAAAACATAAAAAAATTCAATTAACACAATTTTTTTTTTTTAAATTTATTTTACAATATAATTTTTGCAAAACTTTAACAGCTGTTTTTGCAAAGATGCCAGATGAATTTGTTTAGATCCCCACTAAATTATTAAATCTGTATATGTACGTAAAAAGCGTAAAATTACCTAAAAATTTCATTTATTAAAAAATAGTAATCTGGAATTAAATATAAGTTTGATATTTTCGTTTAAAAATCAAACTGTGAGTATTATTTAATATATATACATATGTATGTACATATGTACGTAAGTGTATGATTTATATGACAAATAAACATATAATTCTTATAGAACCTTTCAATAATATATCCGACAATTTTTTAAAAATAAAACTTAAACTTATTAAAATAATTTTTGAAATAAGTTTAAAGTCTAGTTTTCAATTTTAAATCGCTTTTATAAAAATATAAATTACGGAGTTCATCTTTCAATATATTTATCTGATTTTAAATTTTAAAGGTATTTTTTATTTATTTCAAATTATCCCTTCGCTGTAAATTTCATATGTACATCTGACATCACTAAAATGCTGAAATGTTTCTGCAAATAACGTCATTGTCAGATGTAGTAAACTTCACACATCTGACAATACAAAATGATCTAACAACGTCTGGCTATGGTCTGACAATGGCAACAAAGGGTGTTCAGAAGATTGTAAGACTTTTGTAGTAACATTTTCTTACAATATTGTAAGATCTGACCATCGTGTGTACCTAGCTTTAGAATAGTTTTGTTTAGTTTTGAGTAGTTCTATGTGCTGGAGAAGAGCAACGCCAAAAGGTCTTAAAGTGCAACATTGTAGTTACATAAAATTTTATTTTGATGCCAATTTCTTATCTATTTTCGATCCAATTTCAATGATTATAGTGCTGGAATATAAGCTTTAATATTTTTATACTGTTTACCACAGGTGGCAAAGGTATATGTATATAAGTTTGTCATTCCGTCATAAAGTATATATATTCGAAATCTTAGATAGGGAAGTCGACTTAGCCCTGTCTTTCTGTTGAAGGCAATTTTTCTTACAGACCCGTTACTGGTATCAAACAATCAGAAATTTCACCGAGATTCTTTCTGTTTAAAATCACTTAAATTGGCCAAATAACGAGATATAAGCAAAAAAAAATTTTTTTATACAAAAGACATGCCTTGTTAGGAAATTTGAAAAAAAAAATTTAAGTTGTGGATTGTGTTCTTTTAATAAGTTTAGTAATTATATATTTATACAATAAATATATAAGCAACAAAGATTATAACACGTTTCAAAAATCGTGATTGTAAAAATTGTTTAAGAAAACACGTAAAAAATAAGCAGGCGCCTGAAAACTGTACAGGTTTTTTACAATTTTTAAAAAAAAATTTAAAAAAATATTTCTATGCATTACAGTGTTTCAAAGTTCTGGTCCTGTATAAAGTACAACATATTTCAGATTATGTGTCAATTCAATTTCGAGTGTATTGAATTAAACTGCAGACTTATTATTATGTCAGTCATTTCAAACTATGCACGAATGCACTTTGTCTTCCGCTCGCATATTTGCTGTCTCTTGCTCATTCTCCAATTGTCTCAGTTTTACCCTTAATGTTCCAATTTTCAAGATAAACTGAAATAATAACCTGAGGCAGTTTGGCCAAAGAAAATTTTCAAAATTATGTGCATTTGTGCTAATACTTTTTGTTCTTTACACTTTATTAAGTTAGAAGCTACAAAAAAGCCAATAGGTTTAGTTAATGACAAGATTTGTTATGATGCCTGTATCGATTTTAAAAATAATATATAATTTTTTATTTGCAGAAAGAACGATTTTTTTGATTATTGAAGATAAAGGTTTTAAATAATAATTAAATAAAATAAAACACTAAAAGCTGGTTGCGCCATCTTAAAACTTAATTGGAAATCAGACAACATGACAATGTTGCGTTTTTATATTTTTAGCTGTATGCAACAACCCAGTAAAAACTTTTTAAATTTGGGTAACAGTTAGTACTTATTTTATACGTGAGGGGTCGTTACTGATATCATTTGAAACATAAAATAACACCTTATTAGTAAATAACCTTAATAACTACTTTTTTTTTTGGTTACTTTTATTCAAAAAATAATAGTTTACTTGAAACTACATACAGATATATGTATGTATGTATATAAACAGTTCTACTGTAGGCCAAAAAATTACTTCTTATAAGTAAGTAAGTAAAGTAAACTGGGAATATAAAGGACACCTGCAATTCGCCTTGTTTAACTCAATTCAAAATTTCGCATTTTCTATTTTTTCCTCTTTTTATTTGGCAAATTTTCAATAGAATTTTGCAGTTGTTTTTCTTTTTTTTAACTAAATACTGCCTAAGGGCCCATTAAAACCCCAACAAAAATGCTCAGTTAACAAACTTCTGGTAAATTTTTGTGTATTTTCTGTCGTTTTTGCTTTATTTCTGTTAGAACTTAAAAATTACTTGTGTAATAATAATAGGGCGTTTCATTGAATGGGAATCCTTATATTCTAAAAGATTTGTTTTTCACATTTTTATCAAAATACCATTTTGCTTCATATTATATCAAAATATGTATGAATATTTGGATGTTCGTTTGTTTTTTGTTTACATAAGTTTGCAATTTTTTCCTTAAGTAACAAGAACTTATTAAACTTTGAACTTTGAAAACAAAAAAGAATTTTTAGTTTATGTTTATTTTGGCAAGCATTGGCTTAAGCTCGTTTTGGTAGACTTTTTCAATTTTTTCAATCTTGAAAGAAAGTCTAGGCAAAGCTCTTGAAATCATTTACAACATTAAGACTTCCCTTAAAGATTTTTCATGAAAACCCCTAATATTTACATTTACATTTACACACACACACGCGCACAAGCACACACATAACTATATTGTTTTTGTTCATCTTTTTTCCAAATCAAATACGTGACCTTATTTGTGACTGCGTTTCTTTATATAGACTTTTTATCTTGATGGTTTTTTTCTTCCAACCTTAATACTCCCCCCCCTTTTACAGTTCATACCTAAAGGGCGCAAAACAGAAGAAAAAACAAAGAGCCACTGAAAAAGTGCAAAAGGATTTAAAAACTGTAAAGAAATAATTTATTTTCAAATATGTGTTCAACAGTTTCTTTTCCATTTTTTTCTATTTCATACTAAGTTGCTCTTTTTTAGGGTTTCTTTCTTTAATTTTTTGTGTTTTTTCATCGTCATCTTGATACCATTTCATTTTATAATTTTTAAACCCTTCACCACAGGTGACAAGGGTATATGTATATAAGTTTGTCATTCCGTTTGTAATTTCTAGAATATTCATTTGCGACCCCATAAAGAATGTGCATATATTCTGAATCCCTTTAGATAAGAAAATCGATTTAGCCATGTCCCGCCATTCTTGCTTTTAAAAATCACCAAAATCCTACAATTTACGAGATATAAGAAAAAAAAATTTTTTACACAAAAATTATTATCAGCCCGATTCTAAGTACTCCCAGGGAAAAAACTCCCGGATAATTTATTTTTCCTAAGAATAAATTCCTCCTATTCTAAACAGACAGGGAGGCGAATACAAGGGAGAGAGAATTACAAAAATTCGAAGTCAGATAATATTATTAATAATATTGAAAAATAAAGAAAAACACACCCACATGTATTTACATACACATACACAAATATTTGCATATTTGTACATTTTATTTAAAAAAAAAAAAATTAAATTTTTAAATTAAAAAATTTTTTATGTTTTTTTTGTTTACTAAAAAAAGCACCTTAAAAATAAAATAGGAAAAAACAAAACAATATTTTAAATTGAAAAACACTTCATATTTACAAAATGCTTTTTATTAAATACCTACATTCTTTTCACAAAACTCCCTAGCATTTTGTTAGCGAAATTATTCCCAAAACATGTTACCATATTTTTCCTTTTATTTGCATTCGTAATACCTACTTTTTTCTCTGGAATAAATTTCCCAGTTATAAAGTTCGTTTAGAATAGGAGAACAGGGAATAGGGAAACAATTGCCAGGGAATTGTTATTTAGAATCGGGGTGTATATTTGTGTGAAAGCTATTTGAAAAAAATTTACTAATTGGCCAAAAATCAGTAACGATATGGGCGAAAAAAATCAAATACGTGCATACATAAATACACGTAGTGAAGGGTACATAAGATTTGGCCCAGCCGAATAAAGCGCTCTTACTTGTTTTTTATTTCGTTTGTGGTCGCCACCGTGTGTGTGTGTGTGTTTTGTTATTTTGTGTCATTACGTTTCAATATTGTCATTTCGGATTAAAATGACATGTGCCATGGGCTGTTCAAAACGTTAGTATATGCAAACACACACATGCACACAAATAAATTCGCATAAATGAGCTTCTTAAAAGGTAGAGAGAAAGCATAATACCCAAACCAATAAGAAAAAATTTCAAACTTTTAAGGTTGATTTTAAAATATTACAAAAAAAAAATAAATAATAGAAATTGAAAATCTTTCAATGAATACATTTGCCAATTCAAGTTGGAAATTGGTTTCCAAATTGGTTTGGTGTAACGTGCAAAATGTCAAATTTAGAAACCAAAAAAAATTTCATTATTGCAGCCTACAAAGTCATCTGTTAAAAGTGTTTATTTGATAAGTTTATTTAGTTTAAGGAAGTTTATTTAAAAAATTCTCGAGTTATACTTACTTTTTCGTGGGAAATTAAATATTATTGTCTCTGTAGGGTAACACATTATTTCTGCACATTTTTAAAACTGAATTTGGTACCAAAATAAAGCTACATATTTAAAAGACCTTTTCTTTTCGTAATTGCATAAATATTCTCTGCAATTTTTTGATACTTTATATTACTTGTGCTGATTTAGGTATAATGCAATGAAACTTCAGAGGACCTTTTATTTTATATCTCATTTGTCGGTGTTAAATGTTTAATAAATATATGTTAACCACTGAAAGGGGGTGATAAAAATAATATTCAGGTAAATCGCAAACGGGCGGGTCTTAAGGTGGGTTTTGTCAAGCCAAAGGTGCATTGTGTCTAGCCAAAATTTTTGCCCGAACAATTGAGTTTGGCGTCTCTATTTTCGAGAGAGACACATATTTTTTTCCGAACAACTTTTAGTTTGAATTGGTTTAATTTTAATTTTTGTTTAGACAAAATTAAACTGAGTTGCCATTAGTTTACATTTTTTTATAGGAAGTTGAATTTAGTTGCCAAATCGCGTAGCAAAATATAAAATTAATTCAAATGTAATAAGCCGTGTTCACGTATTTATGTATGAATTTCATGTGGTAGCTTTGATTTTCCGGACAAATTTTTCGAAATGAGTTAATCGTGCTGCAGAAAACTGGTAGTAAAAATAAATGTTGTCCGGACGCAATTTTTGTCCGAAACAAGTGGGTGAATTCACCTTTATTTAAAAGAAAAACTTTATTTATTTAACTAAATCTTAATCTAACATTGCAGCCACAAAGTATTAAGCTCTAACTATCTGTAAATCATCTACAAAATGTTTATAGAATAAATAAATATGTAGATCAATTCCAAAACTAACTACATAACTTGTTAAGCAATTTCACGTAACGATGTAATTACGAATTTCCATCTAGAAAACAGACCAATTTATTGATAATGTTGATGTGGTTGTTGCTACTGTTGCAGCACCTATTCAAAAGATATAAAATCAAATCAACTCAGCCAAATGGCCACCAAACGTGAAACATTTACGCAAAATAGTTAAGCAACGTATACAAGGCCTAAAATAAATTATGTACATGGAATATAGAAGACACTGGTAAACATGTAAGTGAATATGTAAGTAGTACTATGTACGATGTCATCATTTGATTAACAAATGGTTTACATATCTACTCTTGCTAAGTGGTAGCTGGTATAGGAAAAGCAAAAAAAAAAAACTAAATATCAAACAAATTTTAAGTTGCAAGTTGGTCAAGAAACACCTCTTAGAGCAGTAGCCAAATTGTGGTAAGATTTACCAACCAAGGATTACAAGTTTCAAACATGCAACACAAACTTGCATATACATATGTATGTATGTATAAGTATCTGTGTGTTTTTATGTTTATAAATTGTGCACTTGCTTAGATAATAAACATATGTACAAACATATTAACATACATACATACGTCTGAGAACATGTATCAAAGTAGTTGACAGTGAATTATTGCGAACAAGTTTAAAGCCGCCAGGTAAACTTGGAGGTTTCATGGTGCACAGGGAGGCCTACAGAGGCAGCTGCTCTACAACAACATATATGCTGTTTAGTTTTATAAAAAATTTTGTTTTCTTTTTAGGTGGCGTTTAAAATTGAAAAGTTTATTCGAAAAATTCAAATACGCTAAATAGTCGTTTATTTATCTTTTGAAATCAATTAATATTAATTACAACGAATTAATTATGGTTTGTGCCTAAACATAAATAAAATAATAAAATAAAGGTTAATAAAATTTTTAAAATAAGAGATAAAAGAAGTAAATGTTTCTTTTCGAGGATACTGGATATAGAGAGAGAAATAGTTAAAGTTCATATGACTTTTTGATTAACTTTTAGGTTAATATTTTGTTAAAATTTAATTTTCATAAATTTTTGATTTGCTTTTTTGAAATATTCTGCATAAGAATATTTTTAATAAATTTTCAATTATTTTTCTATAGAAATATTTAATTATAAAACTAGACATTCCTAAAAAGAGAAGTTTTTAATTTAAAAAATTAATATTAAAAAATTATTAAAAAATAATAAGAAAATATTTCATAAAGAATAACTATAACCTGAAAATAATAATTTTCTTACCGTAACAAAAAAAAATCTTTAAATTTATTAAATATAAGACATTGATTGAATTAACTTTCGCCTTCAGTTCATGTTAATATTTTCCTTTTTCCAAAATCAAATATAATTCAAGAAAATTACAAACTCGTACTAAATGTCATACAAGAATATAAAAGTTTTTTTTTGAATTTTGTGATTTGCTAGACTTTTTCACAGACAACACCTGACCGAAATTTCAGGTTTTCGTTTTTTTTTTTTATTCACATTATTCTATATATTCAAACTCACATACGTACATATACTAACGTAAATAGGGGTGTATGTGAGAATGTGTGAATTTAGATGTAAAACAAAAATAGCAAAAAAAAATTATCTAAATGTTGGCTTTTAGTTGGTATTTTCATTTGTACTCGTTACATTTTTTCATTTCAGAGATGAATTTTAATATTCAACATGCGTGTGGTCTCATTGTAAGCGCTTCTTTTCACTTTTTTTTACTTACACACATACATACACACATACATATGTACTCGTATGTATGTCATATGGAGTAGTATACATTCATAAAAGCATACATATGTATAATTTAAGCATATATTTTTACCGGTGTTTTTATACCCTTCACCACAGGTGACAAGGGTATATATAAGTTTGTCATTCCGTTTGTAATTATATATTCTGAATCCTTATGGATAGCCATGTCCGTCTGGCCCCCCAATGACGTACGGACCCGCTACTGGTATCAAAATAATCAGAAATTTCCCTTAGATTCCTGTTATTGAAAATCAAAAATGATTAAATTTGTGTGTAAGACATGACTTTTTGGGAAATTTGGAAAAATTTACTCATTGGCCCAGAATCAGCAAAGATATGGGCGAAAAACCTATATGAACAATCGAGTTTTCTAAGCATTTAAATACCTTTCGGACATGTGAATACATACGTTCATACATATGTACACCCACACATACATACATAAATACACGTGGTAAAGCGTATTTAAGATTTTGAACAGTCGAATATAGCGCTATTATTTCATTTTTTTATGTTTTTTTAGGTGGCAGTGACAGTGAAATTTCCAGTTACATACAAACGTCAATTTGTTGCAAATGCATATATTTTTTTAATTCTTATTTTAAATATTTGTATCTTATACAGTTGCATTCATACATGCTATTCATAGAAACATATTTACATATACACCTGGTAAACTTGTTACAAGAAGAAGTGCGAGGGTGAAGGAAAAAGTAAAAACAAGTAACTGCACTATATTCGACTGTGCCAAATCTCATATACCCTTCATGTATGTATATATGGGTGTACACATATATATGTACGTATGTATTTACATGTCCGAAAAGTAGTTAAAGTCTTAGAAAACTTATTTTTTTATAATATAAGTTTTTGTCCATGTAAGTTTTTCGACTATAAGTATCTTTAGGGATTTATGGGCGATTTAGTCCAATGACCCGAAAGGCATGTTCAATACACAATTATAACAAAAATGTTTGAAGTTTATCCAGAAGCTGCAAAATATGAATTTTTGTGTAAAAACAAAAAGAGACAGTCGTCTTTTTTTGCTTATATCTCAGCCGGTTATCAATGGATCTTGCCAGTTTTTAATACCGATTTTTTCGAAAATATTTCCAAAAGATTGATACCTTATACAAGTCTGGGAGCTACGAAAACTTGATTTCAACCAACACACGGAGAGACGGATATACGGACAGACGAATAGATGGGCAGACATGGACGGACATGGCTAAATCGACTTCCCTATCCATAAGAATTCAGAATATATGTATATACTTATACTTTAAAGGGCAGCAAATGAATATTGTAGAAATTACAAACGGAATGACAAACCTGTGGTGAAGGGTATAAAAATGAATTCCGTGATCTTAGTCTTGCTCAATAAAAGAGGCTAATGTGCTACATTAAAATATTTCTTTTTAACAGTTTGAGATTCTTGTTCATCGACTTCTCAATCAGCAATGTGTCTTCTCATAGTTAAAAAATAATATTGTGTACACTTTTTTTAAGTTCCTAAAAACTTTTAAAGTACCCTTAAGGCTGTTGTTATGTAAAGCTATTAAATATGAGGTTTTAAGAAATGTTTATTAGACTTACCTTCCAGTAAGATTTGGTGTGGTTTTAACGAAAATTTCTTTGAACTTTAATACCCATTAGTCTGGTCTAGCAGAAGACGCAAAAAGCTCAGTTTAGACTCAGCTTTTTTCGCAACTGTTCACCAACACCCTTTAACAAAATTCTAATAAAATAGGAATTTCTTACCAAATGCAAAGAGAACTCGTACGTTCGTAATTTGCCCCCAAAGAGTCCATTTTAATTTTTTAAATGTCGCAAGAAAGCAATGTGGTCAACTATGTATTCTTAACTACTTTAAAATACTATTTAAGCTGGACGGTTGTACGAATTTTACACTTTTTTTAACGAAATTTTTCAGAATTAGTTAACTAGAAAAAGTTTTAGTTAAACATTTCTCATATAGTCCTCGTTTAATGTCTTTGTGCATACTAAACTACAAAGTTTTTTTAGTTGTTGTTTTGGGTAACTTCTAATACTTGGCCCCAACAAGTGATGACCTTGAATGAGTGACTGCATGGATAAAAAGTTTCTTGAATATAAAAAAAACGCATGCATTTGTATAATCATACAAAATAAAACACACACACAGGCATATACAACTAAATATATACTTATGTGTGTATATTTGATATTCTTTCAAAGTTGTGTTTTTTTTCGTTGCATGAGTGTGAGCATGATTTTTAACACAACATGTGATGTGTTTTGCATATATTTTCTTATACATTTGCAGTCTTTTTTTTTAACACGCACACATCTACATACATATATGTAAAAAAATAAGTATTTATCTATTTTTATATGTACATATGTATATATCTACAAGTACATATACTTATATAGTCTATACTTTTTATGTTTGTATATGGGTATGTATGTATTAATATTATGCAAATTTTAAAGTGTCTGCTGCACTAGTTTTTATACAACATCTAAAGCGTACAATGACCTGAATATATTTTTCAACAACAACTTGTTGTTCTTCACCAAAAACTTTATTATACAATAACTATGAGCAAATGAAAAAAAAAACACTTAATAATATAACAATGGTATAAATAAGTCGATCTAATAAACAAATTGATAACAAATTTTATACAAATTTTGTTACATAATAAATAAAGAGATAATTTTTTTTTATTTTGTAAAAAACCATAAAACTTGACACCTTCAACAGCAAATATTTTTATTTTTATAAGAAATATTTGTAAATGTGTATTATTATTATTTTTATTGTTATTTTTTATGTCGAAATAATATCAAGATATGTTTAATGATAATATTTCACTTTGCGCAAGAAGATCTTTTTTAGAGCGGCTGCTGTTAAATTCTCCACTGGCTTCTGCTGTTATTACAAACTAATTTTCACTATGATCAACATTTTCGCTATCATCAGCAGCTTTAGTTAGAGCCTAAAACTTCATTCATGCAATTTAAGTTTGTGCGTACAACAATGATAATGCCCGGTAGCAGATACGTTGTCGATATCTCTTCAGATCAGCCATAAATTTTCAACATGTTTATAATAAAACATTAAAAAAAAACGTAACGAACGCAACTAACACTCATGTGCACGAACTTAAATCAATTTTTATGTACAAGTAGATCAGCATCCTTTTATGTTCCATATACTCGTAACATCTTGGTCGTTTTGGTCATACGCACTTAGACTCTTTCATGCTTTTATTGTGTCTGGCCTATGGACTCTATCATTTTAGTTTGTCCTTATCTGTTTGTTAGTCATTGGTGATGCTGCTTTTCAATATAAAAAATACAAAAAGATAACAAAAAAATAAACTTCAATTTCATTTAAAGGTATGTTAAAGTAACTTTTTTTGTTTTGCCTTACGCAAAAAGGTTTTCCACTTCCGTTGGTATTGAAATTTTGAGTTTCTTCAAATGTACTGAAAGAAAACCGTACATTTAAGCTGAATTCACTCATTGTGTCTGAACAAAAATTTTGTACGAACAATTTTTTTTATATTAAGTTTGACGTCTCTCTTTTTGAAACTCAATATAAAAAAAAACTTGTCCGTACAAAATTTTTGTTCAGACACAATGGGCGAATTCAGCTTTATTTGAATTTTACATATTAAGTTCTTCAAATAAAAGTTTTATATTTAAGCAGATCTTTTCGTTTGTTTTTCGAAATACTTCTTGTCTTTATGCATCCGACGTCGCTTGTGCCATGACGCTCAGAGATTGTTTAAAACTTTCTATCGGCTTCCCAAGAGGGACAAGGGTATAAATAAGTTTGTTATTCCGATTGTTATTTCTATATTATTTCGTTGCGACCCTATAAAGTATGTGTCTATATAGTCGATTTACTTATGTTCGTCTGTCCGTCAACTTTCCAAAGACCTCTGATGTTCTACGAATCCAGGTGCTATCAATATATTAGACAACTTAAAGTTAATAGAACTTCATTTTTTATATATGTGTAAAATATGTGTCCCAGAAGGTTTAAAATGCTCTGAAGGACCACAGAAGCTACGGCACAGTCCCCTGATTCTTTTTATCTTTAGCTTTC
>NDXZ01001374.1:0-18931 GCA_003055125.1 Paykullia maculata
GTTACGTATCAAATAATACGTTTTTTTAACAAAAGAAAATTGTGTTTTCTCTTGAGGTAAAGAATGAGTTCTAATTTGAGAGCTCTTGTTTGTTTTTTAGGGTTAGTTTTGAAATTAACAATACCCTACGTATATTCCCGTTAGAGCGTATAAATCCATTTGCTTTAGTTAACTTTTGAGTAAACGTGCTTACAAGATTAACCTCAGAATTGATTGATAAATGATAAAACATAGTTTGTGTTAAAAATGTAAACAATCAGAATTGCCACATTTGGAGCTGTGATGTTCCACATGTCATTAAAGGTGACTTCAGACTATTATACAAGTCTTAAGAATTTCATTGGATTTAGTAAGAGCAACGTCAAATGATTTTTGTTCTGATTGTCAAAAAATCAAGTAGAACATTTTCTCATTACATTTTGTGCCTACACTATCACACTTTAAATAATCACACACGGCAAAGTACACAACAACAGTTGTTTATATTATTTTTGCACACAACTCTGTTTTTTTTCTGGTGTAAAATCACAACTCTGTTTTTGTTTGCTGTAAAATAAAATGAAAAGTTGCAGCGTTTAGAAAATTTTCTAAAAATGGTGAAAGCCATACGACTGTCAAATTTCTATGCGTATTTTTTGACATTTCATTAGTTACATATTATCTTTACATTATTATACTTTTTCATTTTATTTGAGTTTTTGACATGTCGTATTACTCAGTATTACAATGTGAAGCGGCCTTAACGAAACCCCATTAGATATAGAAAAACTCACCTTTTGGTGTTTTTTGTAGTACGAAGGAGTGATTGATTTGCATGTTTGTCTTTACTATTAAATTACTATTTACGTGCTACCAAAGCACATAAAGCATAATTTTATTACCCATAATAAACCATAAAAACCTAAATTGATTTAAATTATTAAATACATAATTATCTTCAAAATTTAAAGCGACCACCAAACTAATAATTACAACATTCCCCTCGCCCCTTGCTTCAAAACAACAAGACAGTGTTTAATAATTCTAACGATTCTATGACTCATTTGCCGACAACTGACGAAATAATCAGAAAATTTCTTAGCTTAACTTTTAATTCTTCTAAAAAGAAATCATAAAAAATTATTTGTAACCAAAAATATTCTAATTAAATTAAAGACTCGCATGAGTAAGTTAAAGTTTAAGAAATGTTTTTATTGGTACAAGTTTATTAATTTATGAACTTTAAACAACAATTTTTTCAAGAGGGTATCCCAAAATTTCGTAAGACCTTCATTCGCCGTGATTCGTGCGGCACAGTGCAGCCCTGTTTTTTATCAAGTGAAAAAAATATTTACATATACGTTTTAAGTAAAATTAATATTGGAAATATCTGGAAAAGTGTTTTAAAACACTCTGTTTAATACATAACCTTTCAGTGATACCTTAAGGTTTTAATAAAAATCACTTAAAATATAACCGGTTTTATGGGACACCCACAAATAACATATAGGAATTTTAGCTGCAGTACTTGTTTGTTAGTGAATAAATTCAAGGGTGGTTCGAATTTCCGTCTTATATGTAAATACTACTAGCTTCATTATAAATGAACTAGCTGACCCGGCAAATGTCGTTTTGCCGAATATAAAAAAGTACTTCAAAGTTGAAAAAGTACTCTTTCTCTCCCTATATGATTTTTTATCCTAATTAGGAGCGATAGGCCCTTATTTTGCGTTTCTAGACTCATAAACTGAAAAAATGTAAAAAAGTAGCCGAAAAGTTGAAAAAGTCCTTTTTTACCCCCCGTTAACCTTAATCTTCCTTTTATCTTATCCATTACTTTGTTTTTAAAATTTTATTATTTTATACTATTTGTTATATCTGAAGGAATCCGTGTTTGAATCGGCCTAGTAGTTTACTATTAAACGCATTTTCCCGGGTTTCCTCCTTTTTTATGTACTTTTTTAGTCCCCATTCTAGTGTCTAAATTTTTTTCTTAAATATTCGTCTAAATAGTAGTAGAAGCTTTTCATGAATTCTTTCAAAGTTTAAAAAAGAATTTTTTTTTTAAAAGAACATAAAATAAGTACTATGTTCATCCCCAAAAGTTGGAATATCCAAAAAGTACCAAAAATAAGTACGATTTTTATCCCTTTTAGTTTAAATATCCAAAAAGCACAAAAATGTATTAATATTTTTTGGAGATGTGACGAATACATTTAAAATAAAATTTCTACGTTTATTGGTTAAGAAGTTCAAGGGGCCCCAAAAAAGTACCAAAATATAATTTTTACTTGGCTTAAGGGGGTAAACCCCTCAAATTTGAAAAAAGTACCAGACACCTATCCGCTTATTTTTTGAGTAGAATACAATGCTTTTTAAATTTTGTTTCTATCTTGTTTGGTTTAGAAGATAGAAGGTTAAAATTTTTTCCCTTTTTACCCTTTTTTACCCCCTAAAAATATAAAATTCCAAAAATCCCTTCTTAGTAAGTCTTTACAACGGGAAGGGAACCCACAGCTTAACTTTCATGTTTCTAGCTTTATTCATTTGGGCTGTGCGATGATGAATCTGCTAGTTAGTCAATTATAATCGTGGCTCTTTGACATCTTTAGATGAAAAGTGGGCGTGGAGTTTAAAATTCCCCAAAAAATTTTAGCCTATTGTTTCTTCGAGACTATCAGTAACAGGCTGTAAAAATTTCAAAAAAATCGGTCCAACGTGTGGCCAGCTATAATATACAAACATACAAACACATTTTTTCATCTTTATATATATAGATTTCTTATTTAAAAATTACCGATAACGTCATGACTTACCATCTACGTCACCAATTCAAACCTCACCACCACACATGATAAATTACCATATATTTTCCTTCCATTTTTTGTTTGAAGTAGTGCGGATTTTTTTGAAGATTTCTAGTCTCTTACAATAACAATTACATAATCAATTCTTACGCACAATATCTTTAAAAAGCTATTTATTAAATAATAAAAACAAAGTTATTAAAAACAGAGAAAACTTTTATGATTTTCATTATGGGCTTAAACTAAAAATGGGGTGTTTACTACAAGCAAGTAAATAAATTTTAAATTAATACAATTTCATGAATTTTAATGATTTAATGAATTGTTTTAACTTTTCTTAATTTAATAGGAAAGTGACATGGATGTATGTTTTTTATGTTATGCAGAAGTTAAAGATACATTTCCAAACAAATAACGGAATTAAAATATATACACTTTTGTGGTTACGTCTCTTTTGTAAAATGTTTAACTAATGCAACCATAGTGTCAGTTACAGTCGTTATGCTTTACATTTTGCAAGTACTATTTACAAATTTAATTACATATTTTCTTCTACACAAGTTAAAGTAGAGGTAAGACTTTTAGTAAATTTTCTGCAAAGATATAAAGTTTTTGTTTTAAAACAATAATATGTATTTTGACATGCAACAATTTAATAATTATTAATTTAAAGTACATAAATTAATACACCTAAACATAAGATGTATTTAAATTTTTGTAAGCGATAACATAGAGGTGAATACTATCGACCCCTGACAAATACAAAACGAGAACAACACATGTTTGTTTGACCACAAGACTTGTAAAAAATCCCAAATATTAAAAAGAGTTTTGGGTGGAAAAGGTCATGAGTCTGTTATCAACACTGCTGTTAAAATCTATGCGATTTCAGTTAATAAAAATAAAAAAACAATTTGCCAGCTCGAGTATTGCCACCTGTCAGTACAAATAAAAAAGGCGCTTGATGTTAAATGTTTATAAAAAATAAACAAAAATTTAATAATATATTTTTAGGCAAATAATTTTGTTATGTCTTGGCTTTTGTAAACCTAAGTTTAAAGTTTTAAGAAAATAAAAAAAAAAATTTATTAAATATATGAATACACAAATTGCGTGTTAAAAAAAAACTTTTGTATATCTATTTTGATTTTCTATGACATAAAATGTCATATTGCATGCACATACAAACGAACATACATACATACTTATGTAAAAATAGGTGTTTCTATTTATTTATTTTAATTTAACTGCATTTAGATGAAAAGATTTAACAATTGTTTTTATGTAGAAAAAATAATGATCTTGACTTTTGCAATAAATATGTAAATAAATAAAAAAAAGACAAGAAAAACATTTGCAGGTTTTTTTTAGCTTTTGAAACAACAAGAACACTTTAAATATTTTCCCATGTCAAATAGCTTGCAAGAGATATTAAAATATTGATAAATATAAAATGTGGTAACTTTTAACAATTGGAAAGACTAGATGTAAATTCAAAATGTTAATTAAATAACAACCTCCTTATTATATCATTCATCACAGGTGGCAGGGGTATACAGGCTTGTCATTCCGTTTGTAATTTCCACAATATGCATTTGCAACCCAATAACCCATTTGCAACCCAATAATATACATATATTCTGAATATTCTAAGTCCTTATAGATAGAAACGTCGATTAAACCATGTCCTTCCGTCTGTCTGTCTGTCTGTAAAATCAACTTTTGGTAGCCCCATAGGTCTCCCAGAATTTTATGTGGTATTACATCATTGTAGAGCTTATTTATATTTGTTAACAAGCTTCATTTATTTGCATTTTTTTGAGTTTATAATGAAACAAGCAAAATTTTCATAGGGCTTGAGGTTGAGGACTACGCTTTTAGTAGACAAACTTATTGCTAATAGTAAAATTACGATAGAAAACATTTGACTAATTCACAAAGTCTCAAAAAATCATATGTCCTATAATAATAGCATGAAAAAAATAACTGTTGTGATCAACCCCTCATAACTAAGTGTAGTATTTCAAGTGTAAATCAGCTGATATAAAACAAACAATACAAAACAATTATAAAAATTTCCGACCACAATGTCGAAAAGTGAAAAAACTAAAATAATAGATGGTTTGTGCGAAAAGTATTTTGTTGACTTAACTGTTAACAATCAACTTACAAATATCGTTATTGTATTTACAAATTCTAATGTTGGTTGAGTTTTAATTAAACTTTTAATTGTATTAACAAAAAAATAATTGTATTGACAACACTTTTTTTCTGTGTAGGATATATTTTGTTTGAAAAGCAACAAAAATATTTTTATACTATTATGAAATTTTATAACATTATAATAATATGACATGATAGGACACCTTGTGAGTTAGCCAATAAATTTTAAATACAGACAGTAATTAAGTCCAATACGTTTGTATTGGAAACCCATTTAAGCCGTCTAACATCTAAGAATGTTCTGATAAAAGGTGTTCATATGTTGAATTCTTTTATAATTGTTAAGTTAAACTTTTTTTCTCTTTCTTTCTTATTTTCGCTGTAACCAAATTATAACTTCTAAACTCTAAAATTTTTTTATAATTTAAAAACAACTGTTTATTTTTCAGCATAATTTTAATTATATCTTTAACATGTGGTCTCACAGTGGCAGACAAAGCTACTATGGAAAAAATAAGGGTAAGTTTGAATTTAATTTTTTTTCCTCAGATCTAAGTAGAATTCAACAGAAACAAATTTTTTTTATTAATACAAATATGTATATCAAATTTCATGTTAACCCATTCATTACAAAAAGATTGCATGTTATCAATAACCTCTCTTCCAAATTCTGTCATGATCGTTCTCATATAAGGCCAACTCTCAAAAGTTCTCTGTTCTTGTTTCTATTATTATTTAAATTTACTTTGATTTTATTACTATTTTATGCGAAATTAAAAGCTTTTAATTACTTTAATTTGTACTCTTTACTATAAACTTAAAACAATTATATTCTAAATATTCTTGCAACTTAATAAAAAAATAAAAAAAATTAAAAGGTTAATGATTTTTTTTAAATTGTTTTTTAAAATATTTATTTCATTAAACCTATTTTTTGGATTTCAAAGGTGTGTTTCTATGGGAACCTTTAACACAATAATGATATTGGAAAATTTGTTTTTGTTCCGGTTTCAAAGAGATAATGTCTAAATTTAGCTAAAACTTTATGGGTCATTGGTTACTGTGGTAACATCAGCGTCACTAACATAAATCAACCACATATATTGCTGACAGCCTATTGACAGTTTGTCAATTGTTTTCTTTAGTCAAGTTTAAAAATCATTTTTTTTTGGGAAATAATTTTTGTTTTTAATTACAAAGAAAATAAATAAAAAATATGTAAATAAAAATCCAATTAATTTTCATATGTATGTTAATAACTTTATATTTTTTTTTATTTGTGGGGAACAACATTTAATGAAGCATAGTCGAAACTCATTTAGATTTATTATGAAATTCTTTTTGATTTTTAGGTGAAATTAATTTGCACTTTAAAGGCAACGTTAATTTATTAGGTGAAGGTTATGACAACATGTAGTCAAATGGATTTTATTACATATGTACATATGTACATAATATGTATTGATTCCAATTGTTTTTTTTTAATCGATTGAAATTAAGAGGAAACGTGAGTTGTGCTTAATTTAATTTTGTTGGAAAATAGGGGCACTTTGTTGTTGTTTTTATCTTTTGCACAACGTTAATGTTTGTAACGCCCTAAAAAATATTCCCACACCCACCTTAAGGTATACCGATTGGCTTAGAATCACTTGCTGAGTCTAATATGGGATGAATATCTATCTGTACAGGACACAAGTTTAATTATATTTCAATAAAATTGGTTACACATTTTTTCGTTAAAATCAAACCATAATAATTCTTAATTCCGTATTTATAAGGTCGACTCCGGAATTATATCTAAACGCCCATAAAACGGTAAATAGACCTAAAACGAGATAAAATTTACTAAAAGTAAGAAAAAAGGGTTCAACAAATACTTCTGAAAGAAGTCTTCATTAAAGTTGTGATGATGATCAGTCTATAATTAGTTCTTGCTCCTTTGTGAGGCACACGCTGGGAAAATACTTAAGCAATCACATAACTGTAAAACTAAGATAAAATTGGTCTGAGTAAGAGTAACGTTACTGACTGACTTACTGATTAATCATCACCCAGCCCACACGGATAGAGCTAGACTCTTGAAATTTGTGGGTTCCTCTTCCGTTGTATAGATCCACTAGGAAGGGATTTTTGGAAATTCAAATATTTGGTAGTTAAAAAGGGAAAAATTGGTAACCTCAACCGCCAAACTAAACAAGATACAAACAAAATTTAAAAAGCATTATACTCTACTCAAAAAATAAACGGGCAGGTGTCTGGTACTTTTTTCAAATTCGATGGCTAAGGGGGTGAAAACGGGTAAGAATTAAATTTTGGTACTTTTTTGGGGCCCCTTGAACTTTTAAACCAATAAACATAGAAATTTTATTTTATGAAAAAATATGAATTTTTTTAGTACTTTTTTTTAAATTCAAACACAAAGGGTTAAAAATCGTACTTATTTTTTGTACTTTTTTAAAAAAAAATATTTTTTTGGAATATTGAATTCTTGAAAAGGTTCACTTAAGCTTCTACTACTACTTAGACGACTATTTGAGGAAAAAATTCAAATACTAGAATGGTGACTAAAAAAGTACCAAAAAGGGGGAAAACAGGGAAAATGTGTTACTGGGCCAATTTAGGTAAAATTTAAAACACGGATTCCTTTAGACATAAAAAATAGTATGTTATAATGAAATTTGAATGACAATAATAATGGGTAAGACAAAGGGTACTTTTTTACATATTTTGAGTTTGTGAGTCTAGAAACGTGAAATCAGGGCCTATTGATCCTTATATGGCTAAAAAATCATATATGGGGCGAAAAAGTACTTTTTTTTAAATAATAGGGTATTTTTGCATTTTTTGAGTCTAAAAGCGTAAAATTATGACCAACTGCTCCTTATTAGTCTAAAAATAATAAAGGGGGCGAAAATTTTAAGATTAAATAAATTTTAAAAAGTGCGCTTACGAAGTAGCGGGTTAAAAGTTAGTCTTTTATATAAGAAGACCAACTTCTGAAAATCACCTAAAACCTTATAAATAAAACTTAAGCTAAAGAAATGTCGGAATCGCGATTACAATTTAGCAAAAACATTATTACATGTTGAAGTTTGAGATATTTTGTGTTCGGCCTTGACCGACTGTAACTTTCTTACTTCGGTTTTTTTTTTCTACAAATTGATGGGTTTAAAGCCAGTTTACAGTACATCTGTTGCCGGAAAAATTTTAGCTGTTGCTGACTACATATGGTACATAGATTTTAAATATATAAGTAGAATATTTTTATCAGCTCTAGTTTTCGAGATATAGCTTTATGCGTAAAATGTAAAGGCAGTGTCATGACATATGTTAATATAACTCGAGAACGGCTTATTCTATTCAAGTAAAACAAGAATACAAAATTTGGCGATAAAATTATCTGAAAGCTATGTCTATAACTAGGAAACTAGTGACAAAGAAATATTTTTTTTATACAAAATTTTGATATTTTTGTTTTTTTTTTATTCAGAAAAAATAAATATATGTACAACAAATAAATTGTTTTCGGTCCGAAGGCAAATAGTAAAATATATTTTAAGCAAATTGAGTCTTTTCTCGTTGAAATCAGTGTACAAGTTTAAATTTTATTCAACATTTTGTAATGGATCTCAATATTGTGCGATATGTATTACATACTTAAATGCGTAACATAATAATAGGGTCAGAAAATGATTCCGGGTTGATCGGTATAATTCAAGGTGGCTGTTTTAATATTTGGTTTTGTTTTGCACTTTAAGAATATCAGCCCATACCGCTTACCGCCCTTATCACCTATGGGGGTTAGAAGTAAAGAAATGTATCTCTAAAATTATTAAGTAACTTATTTTAAGAACTGAGAGCCAAAAAATGGATCAAATACTTAGTTTCCACTATTTACTTTGCCAGCACTATTTCTAAACATATAACAGAAAATCTGTTTTTGTTTGTGACCCAATTTACGCATTTTTATTTAGTTTTATTATACACTGTGTCTTTTCTAATACGCACTTCTTATCTCTAAAGTGATAAAGACAAAATTCCACCCACAATTTTAACAAGAAATTTTAATAGCAAATTTATGTTAAATTATTTTACAAATTTTTATTTTTTGCAATAATGTTTTGGCGCCCAATAAAGATTAGATTTGTTTTGTTTTTCGCTTAAAATAGAATTATTTTTGTTTGTTTTTTTTTTTATTTTAATAAAAACTATAATGAACTTGATTTTTTTTCGATAATAAATAAATAATTAAAATAAAAACTTCTATAACGAAAAGCAAGTCTTAAACAATGTAAATTTGTTTTTAATTTTTATTTAAATTAAAGCCATTTTAGAATAAAAAGAAATTTAAATATATTTTTTTTTAATTTTGGCTAAAGGTAGGGTTTCTCGTTTAACAATATAAGTTTTAGCTTATGAGAATTTTTGGGAATTCCTAAATTAAAAAAAAAACAATTTTTCATAAAAATTGTTTGATATTTGATAACATCGTGTAACAAAATCAAATTTTCTTATGGGACATAAATAACTTTATATAAGTATGTAAATTGAAAGATCAACAAATCAAAAGCTGAGTACGGGTATGATGAGTTTTTTATGTCACAAATATGGTACATACAAGACAAGTTTTTATACCCTTCACCAGAGGTGATAAGTGTATATATAGGTTTGTCATTCCGTTTGTTATTTTTACAATGTTCATTTGCGACCCTATAAAGTATATATATTCTGGATCCTTTGGAAAGGGAAGTCGATTTAGCCATGCCCGTCTATCCGTCTGTCCGTATGTATGTTGAAATAAAGTTTTCGTAGCTCCCATTAGCCAGTCAGTCAGATTTTCGAGAAAATCGGTATTGAAAACTGGCAAGATCCATTAATAACCGGCTGAGATATAAGCAAAAAAAGACGATTGCCTTTTAAACAAAAATATTAATGTTTTGCAGCTTTGAAATAAACTACAAATATATTTGAAAAAAATTATACCATTTGGCCACACATGGTGAAGGGTATATAAGATTTGGCCCAAGCAAATAAAGCGCTCTTACGTGTTCTTTGTAAAATAGAATTTTTCCTAAAAAAAAATTTATCTATAAAGAGTTTTGTTTAGTACAGCAATTTTATTTACTTTTAGTTAAATAAGATTATAAAAACATATTCTATAAATAAAAAAAAAAACTATTAATAATTTAATAAAATATAATTTTATAAAATTGAAAAACTTTCTATAAAAAGAAATAATAAAATCTGTTAAATTTTTTTTTGGAAATTTTTCCTAAAATAATGCATAGAATCAGGAAATAAAATATATTCAACATACAAGCATCAGTATCTATTACAATGTAATTGAAATGTTTTAAGTTAAAAACTTTCCAATATTCTCTGTAAAGCGTATCTAAAACGGGAAATTAAAAAATTTGAACACGCTTTAAATTTCTTTGTGTAAAAACCCTTAACACTTACAATTAATTAAAATATTTTTCTGAATTTAAAACAAGTTGTTTTTAATTTTTTTTTTTTATTTCACCAGAAACATCAAGAATGGCTGCGTCAACGTAGTTTGACACGTAATCGCTTAATGTCTACAGCGAAACCAAAAAAATCTATTGAATTGCTAAATTTATGGAGATTTAATAAAAAAGAAAATACAAGTATTAACGATGTCTATCCAGAAAATGATAATATTTTAACAAAAGCAGCCACAACAACAACAGCAAAAACTACAACTACCGCAGCCAGTACTACGACCACAACGACAGAGCAGACCACAATTAAAACCACACTTCCTACTATAACTTCTACCACTGGCACAACTACAACTACAACAACACAAAAGCCATTTACTTCTACTTCGAGTTTAAAGCCATCTGTAGCACCTTTTTATGATTTAATACCCAGATTTGACTCGAATTTCTATTCAACAGCATCAAGTACCACTAACGATTGGTTGAGTAATGATATTTTGGAAACCACTACACCTTTAACGACCACAACATCAACGTCTCCTCAAACAACAATAACTACTAAAACAACAACAACAACAAAAGCTACTACTACACGCAAGCCTAAACCGCGTCTTTATCCTCGTTGGGCGAATTGGGGCGATTGGAGTGAGTGTTCGCGTAGTTGTGGTGGCGGTATTAAACATCAGCTGCGTAAATGTATTAATCGGTAAGTTATTTGTAGGAGTATCACAGTTTGTCAAGACCAACACCATAATACTATATAACAAATAAAAAATAAATTTTTCTGCATATAATTTTATAGCGATTTTGACATTAAATAATAGTTAGCGAAAGTTTAAATAATTTTTAAGCTGCCTTTTTATCGTTTAGGTGATTTTCGGAAACTAGTATTAGGATTTTATAAAATTAATATAATATACATATGTATATATCTTTATAGTTATTTATCATAAATTTTATTAAAGTATGCGGACGGATATAATATTTTTCAACTCAGAAAATTGCTATTCTCGGGCTTTACCACAAACAATTTGTCCCAAATAGTTTTATATAAAAAACTGTTCACAAATATTTAAAAAATGTTTAAAATGTTTTTCTTTATACAAAATCTGTTTATAAAGAAATTCAATTGGTTTTCTATTGGAAAAAGTACTATCTTAATTATTTTAAATTTTTAAATTTCTCAAAAATATCTTACACAAAAAAAAATTTTTTTTTTATCTCGAAAATTTTTGTTTGTTTATATGTATCTCGAAAAATTTTTTTCTTTTGAAATTACCCCAAACGCATGTCTTACACACAAAAACATATAATAATTTTTGTGTAAAAAAAATTTTTTGCTTTATGTATCTCCTTAATTGTCGGATTTTGGTCATTTTCGATAGCAAGAATCTCGGAGAATTTCTGATTGTTTGATACCAAAAACGGGTCTGTACGACACCGGGGGGCTGAGAAAAATTGATTTAAACAGAGTGACAGACGGACATGGCTAAATCGACTTCCCTATCTATAAGGATTCAGAATATATGTATATACATTATAGGGTCGCAAACGAATATTGTAGAAAATAAAAACGGAATGACAAACTTATATATACCTTTGCCACCTGTGGTTTGTTAATTGTCTTGCATACTGTCATATATACATACATATGTGTATACATACATATATATACATATATATATTTATATTTTTTAAAAACATTTCAATTATTTAAAAATTTTCTGTCCGACAAAAAAAAATTTGTCAAAAAAATATATTTGTCCCAAATTGTGTTCTAGGGGAAAAAATTTGTGCCAAACAAAGTTTAGCACAAAGATTTATATATATTTTTTTTTATTTGAAAGTCTTTAAAATTAACTTTTTCGTTGCTTTTAATTTTCTTGTTTATTATTTGTTAAGTTTAAATTTGTGTTTTTAAAAATTTCCATTCAATGACGACTATTGCTTGCAAATATTTGCCCAATATTTAAGATAAGTTTGTGATTTGGTTGTTTACTTTTTAACACTCATGCAAATTGTTCAGTTAAAAAACACTTTTAATTTATATGTTTATATTTATTTTTTTTATAGTTAATATTTTTTTGTTTTTGTTTTTTTTTTATTATTTAAATTAGTCTCACATAATCTATTAAAACACAAAAATTAAAAACCCGCTTTATATTGCTAAACTTAAACTTATGAATATTCAATATTCTTCTTTTGTAAAAATTCGTTCAATTCTTTGTTGTTGGTGTAGGTGACTTCTTGTAGCACTTTGTTTTTGTCATCAATGGAAACATCGCTATCCAAAGCAGCTTCAGTCTTTACCTTTAACTCTTCGATTTCCTTGGCAAACAAGATGTCCTTGTCCTGCAACAGGTTTTCAAAGAACTCAGCAGTCTTTTGCAATTGACGATTGACGGTGGGCAAAGCGTTTTCCTTAAGGAATTTTTGGAATTCGTCCGAAAAAGATTTTTCCAAACTCAAGAATTTATCTTCTTTTTGCTTTAAGTCGGATTCCTTTAAGATATTTTCAAGAGTGCTTATGGTTTGCTTAATCTCAGCTTCGTGTTTGGCATTATCAGTCAAAAGAGAGTTGTAAAATTCGATGGCATCATGAATGTCATCATTGACTTCTGCCTCTTCGAGTTTGGCACCAATCCAGTGGTTGAATTCCTCCGAAAAGTGACTGGGGGCAGAGCTAATGATTTGGTTCTTTTCATCGGCCGATTCAATTTTTAAGGCATTTTCGGTTAAGTCAACCAATTTAGTTAGTTCATCGGCATATTTGGCACCATCGGCTTCCTGTTGGAATTTGGCATATAAACTCAATTGTTCACGTATATTGTTATTCAAGGCTTCGCCTAAATCACGCGCTGAAACAATCTAAAAAAAATATAAAAAGAGTTTTATTTATTTTTGTTAAATATTGGATTTTAACTTTTATTACAATTTTAACGATTAATATAAATTTAGGAAAAAAGAGTTTTTTTTAGTATATTTTTAAAAATAAATTATTTGTAAATTTCCTTGCAACTAAGATGCATGTGATTTCTGTTATTTTTTTTTTCTTAATAATCACTATTGCTCACTTAACACACTGATTTTGAATTTAGGACATAACAATAATTTTTTTTAACAATGCTGCTGCTCCGTATCCTTTTTGTTTAAAAAATTTTTTTTATAAAACTTTTTTTCCCCGCTATCTTACCTGTGCGCAGGCCACTACAGCCAAAACAGTTAAAATCCACAATTTTGCCATATTTTAGTTAAGAGCTTAAGTTTTAAAGCTTGTGTTACGGTTTAGACTACTTCACCGACTACTGTTTACCGGCTTTTTAATGGCTCTTTATATACCTACCTTGTGTGGCTTAAGACGATTTGAGTTTGTGCTTTGAATTTATAGAGAAACAATTAATTTTATTGTTTATTTATCTGTTTGTTTGTAGTTTGTTTTTTTTCTCGTGCTCTTATTTATTTATATTTTTTTAGCCATTTTAACAAACGATCAGCAAAAAAAAAATCCCCAAAATATTTAAATTTTTGCTACACGTTAAATAAAATAGTGTGAATTAGAGAGAACAACGATTTTTTCATTAAACCTAGTGACATAGTGTTAATAGATATTTTAACTAAATTACTAGGAAACTGATTGATAACGTTTACTAAACTTTAGCTAATAGTTTTATTGACAGTAGAAGTATTTGAGCCTCAACAACACAAACAGATTTACGTTAATAATGTTTAATTATTTGGGAAAAATATCGTTAATTTTCAAAAATTGTTTATTCCACTTTTCTCTATATTTATTTGTAATAGTGAGAGTTGAAGAGAGGAGACAATCTATATATATATATATAAAATTAAAGATGTTGTTATTATTTTTTATCTTAATTACCAGAAAATTGATTGATTACATATACATATGTATGTATAAGTGCAACAGTTATATTAATAGTTTCGTTGACACTGAGCGTAGATGAGCCGTAAAAACACACATAGATTGAAGTTGTTAGTTAATGTTAAAGAAAAATTTTTATAACAAAATATTGAAAAACCTACTTTATATATTTAAAGAAACTTAACTTAAATATGCTAAATATATAGGCCCCTGATCATAGTTATAAAAAAGTATACTTTAAGAGTTGTAAAGCATACTTTTTTTTATACTATAGACGATTTAAAAAATACTTTTAGCGGCAAAGTCGACTTTAAACTTCAAAATAGCTGAAGCTGTTTTTAACTTACCTAAAAACACAAAACCAACAGTCTTTCGCAAAGACAGCAGCTCACATAACTTCCCTTCCATTTTTTTATACCTTTCACCTAAGGTGATAAGGGTATATATAAGTTTGTCATTCCGTTTGTTATTTCTACAATATTTATTTGCGACCCCATAATGTATATATATTCTGAATCCTTATAGATAGGGAAGTCGATTTAGCCATGTCCGTCTGTTGAAATCAACTTTTCTCAGCCCCCACGATTAATTCATTTTTTTTTTAATTTTTGTTTTTTTTTTCAAATAAATAAAAATATTTTTATTTTTTTGTATTTGTTTGGCATTTCAGTTTTTCTTTTTTGTTTCATTTGTCAACAATATAAAAATCAGCTGATTAGAGTTTCCATTTGCTTATATTTTATTACAACTTGTATGAAAACATTTAACGGTTAGATGTGTCACCCATTTAAAGCTGATTTAGTTTAAAACATACATTATTTTTGACTATAATAGTAAAATAGTTAATAAAAGGTTTTTACTTTAAAGTCATTTTTTAAAAAGAACCGACTTTACTTCATAACTATGAATATGAGCCGTAGTATTTCTAAAGCTTTAAAAAAATTTCTTGTAAATTTGATAAAAGTTTTAGGTATAAAAGCTAAAATTTCTAAACAGAATCTCCGTACACAATCTTAACCATAATAAAATTTTATAGCTAGAAATATTATCAAAATTTAAACGATTTAATCAAATGTTAACCAAATTTCCAGGAAATTAATTCAAAGCATTTATTGCAGTTTAATTAACAGTTTCATTCACATCGAACATAAACATGTAGGTATAAACCTTGTCAAAGCTAAAACAATTTGCGTCATCAATAATCAAAAAAAAAAAATTTACAGAAAAAACAAAAGCTGTCTCTAGTTAAATTTTGATTTTATAAACGTCTTGGCAAAAAAATATTTTAATTTAATTTTTTTTTTATTTTAATTTAAATTTTATATTTTTTGCCCGCTGATATAGTTTATAAACAAGCGTTTGTTTCTGTTTTAAAAACTTGTTTTAAAATTTACTATTTTTGTTGGTTGTTTTTTTTTTCATATCAAACGGATTCTTTCTATTGAGAACTACAGATACATATGGATGAAATAATAATTTAACTAGTTTAATTAACTGCATACATAATTAGTGTTACTAGCGGATGAAATTCGACTTCAATTTATAAAATTCTTAACTTGAAGGGGATTAATTAATTTTTAAACTCTATTACTTTTGTTATATTGTTTTAGTTTATTTGTGTTAAATATAAAAAAAGGCTAATAAGTTCAAGAGTTCTCGCACGTTTTTTTCTCCTTTTTTTTAATAACAGTTGATACTGTGAACTGACAACTTTTTTTTATTAAAAATTTTATATTAATTCTTTTATAAACATAATAAATAATGCGCAAAATTCGGTCAACACATTTTTGTGTATGAATTTTAAGTACAAGTCAGTTATGAATGGTAAAGTCCAATACCGGAAGGATGTTTCTATGTGGGTTATGTTAAATCATGGGCTGGTTTTTTAACTAAATGCAATAGAGTTCATCTCAAAAAGTTTTTAAAATAAATTTAAAATTGCGGCATGTAATTTCTTAATATGTATTTTTTTTTTAAATGTTTGCATTAAATTTCTTAATCTTATTGCCTGCAAATTACGATTTTGTTGCTTTCCGTTAAGTTTTTGGAAACATTTTTTTTAAATAGGCATAAACGTATATATTCTCTTAAAATTTTGAATATATTGACATACAGTTAGTAACCCATATTTTTGTTATCTAAAATAGCATTAGATTTTCAATTCGTTATTTTTGTTTGCTGCAGCAGAACTTTATTTACAGTACGAGTACCAGGATAGCTGGTTGATGTCCATTTAACTTTTGTTTAAAACAAAAGCTAGAATTTAAGGTCAGGATTTTACTATCGATATTGGCTGATTTGTTTACTTTTTTTCTAATGTTTAATGTTTAAAAGATTATTTCTTGGCATAAGCATGTAATGATTCTGTAAATTATAGTATTAAAGATATCACGTAAAAAAAATTGACTTCTATCGAGTGTTTTTAATTGTTGTTTGTTTTTCCTCTACTTAAAAATTTAAGCATTGCATCAGAGTTGTCAGTTAAAATTAAGGGTTTTGTCTTTAATTTTGTGGAAAAAACTTATTGTACCTACATACATATATACAGGAGAATTTTTTTCGAAATAGATTAAATTGTGGAAGCTTAAGTATTTTAAGAAAATATAAGATGTGACGTGACAACCCTGCATTGCACTTTTTTTTATTCATCTATGTAGATGATGTTAAATGAAGATCTTAAAAATATCTTTAAATATATATTGTCACATAAATATATTGTCATTTTTTTAAATTTTTTAAAAATTATTTGTTAAACTTTTTAAGCTATAAATTAATAGATAATTTTTATTTAAGCTTAAAGTTGTGATATTTTGAGAATGTTAGTTTATTTAAACATTTAGTTTCCCTTATGATAAAAGCCGAGTGGAATGCATTTTCAAAACCAGTTACGATTTCTTAGTAGATAAAATTTACATTTAATAACAGTCGTACCGATGGTTTGCTTAGTAAATGCATGTTGCATGCACTCTGTTGCCTTTTCAATTGGCATAAGAAATTAGTTTTTTTTACGTGTTTACGTTAGATTTGTAGTATAATTGTTTTTTTCTTACTTTAACTGTGTGAAAAGAATCAATAGAAAAATCTTAATTCACTTAATTAAAATGAGTCATATTAAGTCAAGTCATAAACCTGACTAATGATAACCAATAACTTGGTTAACAATTTCTTTAAGTGCATCTAGAGTAAGTAAAAAGTCACAAATCTAAAAAAATAAAATAAAAATTTTACCTAAATCTTTAGGAAATTTCTGTGAATTTTAAATTTACCGATTTCAAAAAGTGAAAAAATATATTTAAACAAAAAGTAATTAACACATAATTCTTGCTAAGCACACATCTGGACAAAACAGTAACAACAACGTTAATTTATTATGAAACCAACAACAACAACAGTAGCAGCAACAGAAAACAATTGTCATTACCAATTAGCATTTTAAATAATATTTCTTTAATATTAAAAAAAAAAGATAACAAAAAAGTATATAAAAAGTACCAGAGTAAGCTTAAAGAGGGTATTTTATAAAGTGATAATATTTAATATTTAGCAAAATGTTTGCAAAAAAACTTTTGAATGTATTTAAAAATTATAAGAATCTGGGTTTTCAAAATAGGTATGATGATATCAAAAATATTAACGAAAAATATGTAAAGTTGAAAAAAAAGTCCATTATAAATTTGACTACACTATAGATTATTTGGGACCAGCATAGTGACCATTAAGCCCCTACTAAATTATTTGTGAAAGGCTAAGTGCGAAAAAATAAAAAACAATCAGAACAAATAACAATCAGTCTAGTTCTTTCCGTTTAACTTCTTGAGGAGCATAGGGCCTCAAGCAAAAACCAGTAAGAGCGTTTTATTGGGCAGCGCCGAATTCTGTATTCCAATATTACATGTATGTATATTTATAAAGAAGAAATACAACTTATATGGGTGGTGGGACTAGAAGAGGACATCTCTAAAGTCCGATTTAAATTCAAATGCTTTACTCATTATGAAAAAATATAAATTAAATAAAATTTGAAGGAAGCGTAAACAAAGGCGTGTCATATCCATTTTCTATTATTAGGGTCATATTGGAGTCGTATATGCATTATTGTTTTCGATTTTTAATTAAAAATTAGCAAAAGATTTTAGATCTAAAATTGTTTACGAAATTGACGTGTTTAATAATTTATATTTATATTTTGCACCTGAATATATTTCTAGACACATAAACTTAAAAACTGCATAAAAGTAGCCTTAAAATTGAAAAAGTGCCTTTTCGCCCCCCTATATGATTTTCTATCGCAATCATGAGCGATGGCACTAATTTTCCTTAAGAAATAGTACTTTTTCGCCCCCTATTTATCAGAAATTTTCCCTTTATTAAATCATACATTTTTTTATATCTAAAGAAATCCGAGATTCAAATTTAATCAAAATTGTCCAAATAATTAACTATTAAAGCATTGTCCCGTTTTCCTTTCTTTTTTATAATTTTTTTCATCCCCATTATATTGTCAACATTTTTTTTTCTTAAATAGATGTCTGTGTAGTTGTAGAAGCTGGAATAAACCTTTGTATTAAATTCTATTAAAGTTTAAAAAAATATTTTTTATTATAAAAGTACCAAAATTAACTACAATTTTTATCCCT
>NDXZ01001383.1:7965-27048 GCA_003055125.1 Paykullia maculata
AAAAAAAAACTGGTGATGGCATTAAATGTTGCTGAACTTTAAGACCAACAAACATGTAAAAACAGTAGTAAGTTCCATCATTATCATCATCTTTGGCATCGTCATTATTCATTTATGTGGTAAGTTTTAGAGTGCCTTTAGTTACAGATATTGAAAGTGAAACTTAAAAAGTGTTTATTTAATCAACTAAAAATTAGCTGACAAAAATAAACAGTAAAAAGTTTGCTTTCATCTGAACACTGAGGGAAAGACACACTTTTAACGTTAAAGATGAAAAAAAAACTAACGAAACATAAAAGAAATAAATCAATGACAAACTTAAACTTGAAAAAAAAAACAAAAACCTGCAAAAAGTTTATATTGTCTACACTATAGATTACTTAGGGACCGTTTTTTTTTCTTGCGTATAAATTTTTAATTTTTTTTATATTTTTGGACAAGTTTCAGTCGCAATTTTATATAGTTCGTAATTGTTGTCACACTTATGTCATTGTTTAGCTTGACAACCACATTTTCAATTCCATATGCATCTATAACAACAGCCTCATTTAAAACGCATCTACAATAAATATATTTAATGTTTTTTAATAGTAACTTTAATTATCTATTGTTTTTCCTTTTTTATTTTTCGCTGCTTAATTGCAATGATAATTATTGTGTGTAAAGTTTTAATTTCTGTTTTTTTTTTCTTAAGCAAAGTAATCGACTGGGATATTTTCTTTGAAGCTTTTATATCCTAAACCACCATAATTACGTTTAAACAGAAATTGGAAAATCTAACAAAAAAGCCCAAAACCTACCAACTGCTAACGGATCTGCTTTTGAATTGAATAATTTTCTAATTCTAACGATGTAGACCTTGTTGTAATCGAAGATTTGGTCGCTTTTTTTAGTATATTTCAAACAAATATGGTAAACGTAAGTTGTTTGTCCGGAAGACGATCCCCTTCTGATGTTGAATATCATCGGTTACTGAATTTCCCCAGCCCTCCTAGAGCTGGAGTTTATTGTTCATAGCTGAAGTATAAATATACGTGATAAGAAGCAACAAATTTTATAGTAATGTATTTCACGGTGGTCGGTCTGTTATTGACCTGAGGCCTATGCCCTAAATTGTCCTTAACGTTCTTAACCTCGAAAGACATATTGGTGTTGAATAAAAATTCATAACAAATGAATTAAGTAGCGAAAAACCTGATGAAGTGGGATCATAACTAACCCTAGCTCACTTACATTACACCGGAAATCACCAAATATACAACTAAAAAAATGAAATCATGAGTTAAATAAGGTAATCGCAAAAAAATTTAAGGAAAATAAAAATCTTTTTACTAAATTTTGAATGATGGGTCAAATATTGGTCCTATTCCCGAAAATTACTGACTTTCGTCGAAATCAAAAATATGTTTGACAAAAATTATTTTTCTTTTTTTTATAAACAGTGTTGTAGGGTATTCAATTATCCGTCTATATTGACTATAATGTCTTTATTTGTTTTGGAGCAGTTTTCATGAGCTGCGTATTAACTAAAGATAACTTTAGTTTAACTGAACAATTAAGTTTTATTTAATTATCACAACTTCCATTTAAAATAAATTTTATAATTTCCTAATTATGGCAATATTTGTTTCTGTTCACCATAGAATACAACCTTTTACATACAAAGTGGCAGGCTTGTTTAATTGAAAAAGAAAAAGTGACCCTTTTATCTTGTACAGACATCTTTAGTTTAGCAAAACTATCGTCAAAAGTAAAGGTCGATCAATCCAAATTTTAGCATAAAGTTATATGTATGATAACCAAAAATTATTTATCTATCACATAAAGTAGTTGTAATACGCATTATTGTTACATTAATTTTGCATTGTGTGAATTTCTTTCCCTGTAAGGTTTTACACATGAGTTCAATTCACTTTCGTGCGAACTTTTGTTTTACACGTGTGTGTAAAAATAATAAATTATTGCATAGAGATACACTTGAAAAATCATTAAAACAATTATTTGATAAGAGACTTAATTTAAGAAATAAGTTAATATGTAAAACATACATTTAAAGTGATGAGAAGAAACGTGATAACGTTTTTTCTTACTCTTATTTGAAAATTTTAACCGAACACAAACTATGTTTCATATATGATTTATTTTAGTGTACTTAACCTCACATATGTGTAAATATTAAATTTTTTATTTATGTAACAAAAGGTTCATTGTTTTGTAAACAAAAGGTAATACTTAAAATACATACATCTCGTAGTCATCGCATAATAACAACTTCATCAATTTAATGGTGTAAAATTCAGATCAACTTAAGGCTTTTAGTTTATAACAACAATGTGAAAAATTACACCAGGTGATTATGTGAACTCGTGTAATGTACATTAACTTATGTACACTTTGTTTAATTACATATGTATATGAATGTAGATTTGATTTTTTTTTTTTATGACGTTTTATATACATATATGTACTTTGAACTCTGATTGTAATTTGTGGTCAAAAAATTATGTTAAACAGCTTTGAAAGGTCAAAACATTTGACAAACAAAAGTTTAAGCATTACAGTTAGATGATATAATATCAGGCCAATTTTTAAATTATGAGAGCATATAAACATTTCTAATAAAGTAGTTTTATTTTAAGGAATAAAATCTAAATTTTCAAAAAAAATTCTACATTTTTTATTGATGATATGACGTTGCAATTACAATTTTTCCAATTTTTTTTTATAAAAGGTTGAACATTTAGCTTTGCCATCAGCTGAAGGCCCTAAACAGAAATCATTTGTGTAGATTTTAATCAAATCAGTACGAATGATCAGCCTTTTCTTAAAAAAGCCACTTGATTTATGTGTACATACCTTCTATTAAAACATACATTCAAAATATTCTCCAATATATATAAAACACTTGCATTTTTACCCCAAATTTTCTAAATACATTTTGCCCCATCTTTTTTTCGCGGCACATTTGAAAATTAATTTACAAATTATTTACCACATCATCAATAATGATATAAAAACTGATTAAAGACAAAAAGAAAGCTGCTTGAGTCATACAACAGGTGCATTCAACACTTTGTTATCAACAATTGCAAACACTGTTAAAACGTTTTTAAAGCATCAAAGAAATATATCCCGCTTACAATTTATAAAAAAAATTGTAATAAAAAGTTATTAAACAACTTGACTAAATTGTTTAAAAATGTAAAATTTAATGATCAAAACGAAACCAAACCAATCTAATTTATAAATTAATATTATTTAGCTTAATAGACAATTAATATTATTAAACAAACAGTATTTGGTAACAAGGAAGGTGTAAATATGGGCAACAATGGAAAAAAAAGAAAGTGATAAATGAGTCAGACAATAGAGGAAACACAAAGACATATAAAATTACGAACACTGGAATTGAAAAAACTACAAATATATTTTATTATGAAAAACTTTTGACCATCTTTCTATTTTAATGGAATTTTCAATAAATTTTTTTATTTTCCTTAAATTATTTTAAAGACAATTTTTTCCCCTCAACTTTTTTACGTTTACATTTTCTACTTCTGAATATAATCGATCTAATTGCTACCTACTCCTTCCTTTTTTTTGTGTTTCGAAATCTATAAGAACAAGAAGAAAATTAAAAAGAATATGAGAAAAACTATTCAAGTTCTCAAAGATAATATTTAAAAAGAGAGCAAAAAATATTAAAACAATTTTAAAATAAAAGTTCAAACAACTTGTAATAAATAAAATAAACATATCCTTTTTTAGACATTTGTTTAGGATATAAACAAGACAAAATGAAAAGTGTATCTATAAGTATAGACAGGAGTGTTGTATATCATATCATTTATCAGTATTTGATTTTTTCGTATTTGTATATTGAAAAACAATTGCTGCCTGATTGTAACATTAAACAACTAAAGTTTAACAGTTTTCATTAATAACTAAACCAATTGAGCCATTGAGCAGGATACATTTTAAGATGTAATAAATGAAAACAAACAATTTCTGATTTATCAATTAGTTTGTTTGTCTTTCCGATTTGTTAACAAGATTTGGCTTTTAATTAATCATTTTTTTTTTTAATTGACAGCTAAATTTAAAACAACCACAAAAATATAAACTTTAAAGTTTAAAGAGCAACAAGGCATCTAAGTTAGACAATGTACCACACGAACTTCTTCCGGTCGATTTAACTACCAGTACTTTTTTTAATTTCATAAATATAGTTTTAATGAAAAAATTGTTTTAGTTTAAATTTCCAAAGAATGACTAAATTGAAAACAACATCTGAAGAGAAACAGAAATCTTTTTCATGTTTTACAAATTACTAGCAAATATCTTTTAAAGAAGTAGACTTAAATGAAAAAATATTAAGCAGGGTTTATTTTAAGCTGGCAAGTTAAGCATCGACTAGTGATAAAAAAAACAATTCTACAAATAGCACCTTCGTATAAATATAGCCCTTTGCCAATATTTATATTTCCTTGATGAGTGAGAACGAATAAACTGTAAGTTAAATAGATGATATTTACATAAAACACTAATCACCGATCAAAGAGTTCTGATGATAAAAACCGTAGCTGGTTTCAAAAATGTATTCCACTCGGCTAGTGTCGGCAAAAACTTACTTTTCAAAAACTATTATTCATTCATTATCACAACAAAAAATGAACTTAAGCTAGAATAAAACTGAAAATAATTGTCTTAAAACAACTTGAAGTTCGTAACAAAAAAAAAAATTTTTTAATTCTAATTTTTGAATTTATTTTTAACCATTTTTAAATTTCAAGCATTAAAAGTTTTTTGTTGAATTCCTAAAATTGGACAAAAAAATAATTTATTTTTTAAATATTTGATATATAAAACTTTTTTTCGAAAGAATGTAAAACATTGCAAAATAGTAGTTAATATTAAGGGATCAGTTATAAACAAATATACATATCGCACACCCAGTTCAAAAGTGACACAACTCAAAATTTTTAATTTTTCAGAAATCGAAATAAACTCTTTTTGACGTAAATAAAAATAGTTAAAAACAAAAACGTTAAACCATTGAGTTTGAATTAAAACTATTTAGCA
This sequence comes from Paykullia maculata, assembly GCA_003055125.1. Classification (NCBI taxonomy): domain Eukaryota; kingdom Metazoa; phylum Arthropoda; class Insecta; order Diptera; family Rhinophoridae; genus Paykullia; species Paykullia maculata. Next base: position 13,048 of record NDXZ01001383.1, read on the forward strand.
CTTAGCATAGGGATCTATTCCCATTATATTTTCTGACAAGTTACTTAGTTTTAAACTTTTATAAATTGCAACTTTATACCAATCAAAACATAAAGAAAGACATAGTTATCTGTTAGCAACAACAAGTGTATTGTGCATAGTTTAAGCATATAAACTCGAAGAATGAAAATTTTTAGTTGTGTCACTTTTGAAGTGGGTGTGCGATATGTATTTGTATTTAACAACTTGTTTAAAAAAAGATCAAAAATTCTGACCTAAAAGTTTGGAAAAATTTTTAAAATTAAAATAAAATTAAAACTAAGAACTAATTTCTTAAATTTTTTTTTCTGTTTCAGACACAAACGCATTTTGCAATAACATATTTTTGTCGAGTACTATTTTAGGTAATTTTAAGAAAAATTGAGGAAGAGAAAATGTGTAAAAAAACATCAATGCGGATGTTTAAGCTCAAAATTGCTTTAAATTTTAACAAAGTTTTAAAGGTTTTCGTATATTTTTTTGTTAAAATTTTACTCTATTCTCAAACAAAAGTACATTAAACTTTAATTTTAATAAAAAAAAAAAAACAAAAACTAAACACTTGCAATAGCATCTTCCAAATTAAAAAATGTTAAAGAAAAACACTGTAACTCATACTTCTTGTTTTTCTACAATTTTACTGTTTTGGGAGGCAAGTTTATTGGCTGGTTGTTTGCAAAAATGTTAGTTGATGTTGCAGTCTCAGCAAGTGGTGGAAGCTTTTGTTTTTGTATTTTTTTTTTTTATTTCTTCTTTTTAATCAACCATTCAACAAATCTTGCATTAATCTTTAATGGTATTTCTTGAATTAAATTAACGTTTCTTAAAACGTAACGACTCTAAAACAACATAACAAAAACTATCAAAATGTCATATTTGTCTCATAGTTAGTTAAAGTGTTTTTTTGTCTAGTTTCTTTTTACGGGCTCAAGTCATTAATTTTGGTTATTACATACAAATGTTTATATATTATACTTGTTTTAAAATCTACAACTTACACCGATATGTTGGCCTTCTACATATAATTGAGGTACTTTTATAATATTCGAATGCATGCGTTCTTTGATTTCTTGCTGATATTCCACGCTCATAAAGACATCACGTTCTTCGAATTTCACCAGCAGCGTTCTTAAAATTTGCTTAACATTTGCACATTTTGCATAAGTATTACGTATGATTCCCATACTTGTTGTATACAAAACAACTTTGCCTGAGTCTTTTTCTTTGTAATTCTGGAAACATAAAATGAGAAAAAAATTAATTGTGGAAAATGTTATGAGGAGTTTTAAAATATTGTGGGTATAAATAATAAATTATATATTGTTTTTAAAATAACACCGCGTTACAAAAACAAGTTTTTGTTATGTCCTATGAACCAAATATACTTTTTCGAAAAGGGAAGAAAAAATAAAAATACACGTGTATCGTTTTTTTTTAATTTTTTTTTATGTTAAAATATTTCAAAAAAAAATTCAGGAAAATCTGAAATTGATTTAAAAAAAAAATTTTTTTTTTAATTTGACGTGATACAGACATTTCCATGAGTCTGCCTGCAAAAATTCAGCTCGATTGGATCACGGAAAAAGGGTTAAAAATCGATCCAAAGCCTTTCACACAGGCGGACAGACGGACACTACGAGCTTTATACTTTATATACTGTCCGCCTGTATGAAAGACTTTGGATCGATTTTTAACCCTTTTTCCGTGATCCAATCAAGCTGAATTTTTGCAGGCAGGCTCGTGGAAATGTCTGTATCACGTCAAATTTAAAAAAAAAAAAGATTTTTATCAATTCTCAGATTTTCCTGAGTTTTTTTTTTGAAATATTTTAAAATAAAAAAAAATATAAAAAAAAATTCTGACGTGTACATGAAAATCGCCGATACAAGTTTTTTTTATTTTTTCCCCCCTTTAGGAAAAAGGATATTTGGTTCATAGGACAGAATGTGTGTAACGCGGTGTAATAAATAATAATTAAATGTTTGAAATAAACATTTGGATTTGTGAAAGAAATAACTTTTTGACACAATTGAGACATTACTTTAATTATTCTTCCCTTTACCAGCAATGATAAAAAGATTATTTCGTGTTAATAATGTATATTGATTGACTGTTCGTACCGTATCTGTCTGTCTGAAACAAATTAAATAAACATAAATATATTTGAAACAAATCCTAATGATTTAAGTTAAGTTTGTGTTTTTTAACTCAAGTACTTAACGGTTTTTGTAGTGAAATTTTTTTTTTCATTATTATCTTGCATTATTTTTTACTTTTACAAATTTCCTCGAGTAAAGCAAATATCAATTTTATATATTTTGTTATGGCCTTGAATATGTTACACTTTTTGCCAGACTTGCAAAATCTGCACAGCGAGATTCAATTTTAATTAAACGGAAAATTACCGATACAAACGGATTATAATTTTTCATATTTATATAGGACCAAAATATCACCCACTCAGCATCTAATAGAAATTTTGATCATATTCGAGTCTTTTATGACTCTTCGTTGGAAGAAAAAGGTACTCTACCCGCAACTCTTCTTAATGAGTCTTTTTTAACCCATTTTCTTAGTCAGTTTTTTAATATTTTCAAATCATATTTAAGTTAGTTTGTATCAGTGTTGCTAAGTTAGGGTTTTTCACACTAAATTTTTGCGTTTAGGGTGAAATTTAGGGACTAAAATGTAGTTAGGGTTCAAAACATTGTACTTGGGATTTTTTAGGGTTATTATTAACACGATTTTGTTTGGTGTATTGTCTCTTAGTGCCGAAATATTGCAAGTTTTTATGTCTTTTTTTTATATTTTCGTTTAAATTTCGCATCTGCGTTGCTAGCACTTTCGTTTTTAAATGCAACTGTCAAGTGAGCATTCTTGATGTTCAGTAATACTAAATTACGAAATCGAATGGCTACCTCAACAGTGCAATCTATTCCAAGAGTAAGATATTCTTTAAATAATTGATGCCAATCGGCTTAGTGCAAATATAGGGGGAATTTTTTTTTGATTTGGGGATATTTTTTGAAATTTTAATTGGCAACACTGGTTTGTGATTGTAACAGATAATTTTTTAGGCGTAAGCGCAAATAAAACAAACATACGTAAATCTACAAGTATGTACATATGTACGTTTATCAAGTTCGTTTTGTAAGTCTTTTGTAACCTGTCAAAAATTTATGTAAAAAACCATACTATGATTAAGTGTCATAAATATATACAATATATGTATATTTTTTTGATTGAAATAATTTCATCACATAAAACATCTAATAAATGTGTATTTAAATTTCTTTATATCGCCTTAATGTAAAACGGGTTTGCATTAAATATCTTCTTTCTTTATCTCTATTGCACGTAAAAATTTAAATAAATGACACTTTTTGTTGCACAAAACTTATTTAAAAAAAAAAAACTTTATTGCAATTTCATTGAACCTTTAAATAAAACTAAGCATCTGTGACTTTCCCCAAACCAAAAAAAAAACAAAAATCAAATGAAGAAATAGAAAAAAAGAGAAAGAGAAATTTTTTTTTGTGTTTTAAACTTGCAACATGATTTTGTGGCAGCAATAAAAAACATATAAAATGGATTAAACTTATAATAATATTTAAGAGAGTGTAGTTTTTTGTAAGACAAAACAAAGAAAATTTATAATTTATTTTAATCTTAGACAAAAACACAAGCAAACAAATTGCGTGCAAGAATTTAGTGAACTTGTTTTAATCAAAAAAAAATTTTTTCAATTTTATTTGTAACAAATTATTTCAAATATATACATATCGCACACCCAGTTCAAAAGTGACTCAACTCAAAATTTTTAATTTTTCAGAAATCGAAATAAACTGTTTATGACGTAAATAAAAATAGTTAAAAACAAAAACTTTGGACCATTGAATTCGAATTAAAACTATTTAGCAATAAGCGTAGGGATCTATTCCCATTATATTTTTTGACAAAACTAAAAATAAGTCACTTTTATGAATTGCAACTTTATACCAATTAAAACATAAAGAAAGACATAACTGTTTTTTAGCAATAGTTAAAAACAACAAAATACACTGATATTTTTCTTAAGATAAACAAGTGTATTGTGCATAGTTTAAGCATATAAATTCGAAAAATGAAAATTTTGAGTTAAATCACTTTTGAACTAGGTGTGCGATATATACTTATTTTTACCAAAGTTTCTTGTATAAATATATACATATACATATGTAAAACATTTCTGCTAAAATGGTTTTTATTACCTTCTCTGCCAATGGTATCAGAGTGTTTAAATGGGCTTTTCATTTTTAAAGAAGCATCAAGTAATATCCAAAATACATATATTTTTGATACTTATAGTAATCTGAGTCAAAACTAATAAGTCGAATGAAATAAAATTTACCCAGACAGTTGAGACGTAGTTTTAGATGTAGTTTTGTATTGAAAATCTGCTAAATCGATTAAATAAAAATAAGTCATAACATGTACAAATTAATTAAAACGGAATGTTCGGAAAATGAATAGTCGGCCACTGAGCTTTTGATTATTAAAAGGCAAAAACAAATTGATGTAAAATAATTGCGAAAATATTAATGTTTCTAAAAAGTAATTTTAATGCAGCTCACGCAAAACATTGCGAAACCTTGTGACAAAAATTTCCCCAATCCGTTTCGTAGACAATAAAATTATATGCAAAAGTCTTGCCAAGCCTCTCAAATATTGTGGCAAAATAATCATATTATCATACACATTAACAACAAACTGTTTTTAAATCGTTTCTATGTGGGATTAAACATAAATATTTTAAACAGTATTTGGTGATAAATAAATTAAACGATTTACTTGAAGCTTGAAATATTTAAAGAGAAGGAGTTATACTCACAATAAATTATTTGCAAAAGAAAAACGTTTTAAAATTCATACAGCTGCACAGATTCAAAGTCGACTATTTCAACTGTTTTTTTTAAATTATTTAAAAAAAATTTCAATAAATTTTGTAAATAAATTAAATATTTTGCCTTGAATGACCATTAGATGACCCCGAAAAGTCATTGCATAGTTGCTGTTTTTGTTTTTCATATTAATAATTATTATAATATAGTTATAGCAATAACATTTTTTTCTTAAACCGTAACTGAAATTAAAATATATATTAATCACAGGATCTTCCTCCAAAAATCTAATGTTCTCTGATTCAATTATAATTTGATTTGTTACATTTTTAAATAACCGTAGCAAGTTTTCAGGCAATTTTAGGTAAACCATTGCAACTTGTCAAAGGTATTACTGGTTTAAAGAGATTTGGGCGTTTTTTCGTTTTGCGTTGAAAAAATATTTTTCTGGGATAAATTAAACCTCAAAAATGTCAGATTGGCATCGCTGTAAGCTGTCTCTCTTGTTTGCTGACACTCAATTAAATATTAACATTTTTTTTTTGCTTTCTTACAATATGGTCTTTAAAAATAAGTTGTTGTTTGAATATAAAAATTGTTTATTATTATTAAAGTTATTTAATATTTGTTATTGTTCAATTAAAGCTATAGCTACAGCAATGATTACCAACAAATATACCACACAAGCATCAGCTAAACAAACAAACAACAAATTGCCAATACCAATTACTCATATATGTATGTACATATGTATGTATGCAAGACTTATTGTCTGAAATATGCATAAATGTGTTTTTTTTCCTTCTTGTTATTACATATTTGTATGTTCGTCTGTCCTTATTGTTTATTTATCTGTCTAACTATTTGTTTGCCTTGGAGGTGTTTTAAAGTTGTTGTTACTTTTTTTATTTGATTTTAACACGATATTTTTTTCACAATTCATATGTTTTTGTTGCAAGTATTTGCAATTTGACTTGTGGTGGTCGTAGGCAGGCATTCAATTAGTCAGTCAGGCTGGCTGGTAGGTTGGTTGGTTGGTTGGTTTGTTAGTTGGCAGGCACAATGAACTGGCCTTTTGAGTCACGAATCAAGATCATGGTTATTGGCAAACCAAGTAAAATGTAAAACTTTTTTATTAGTTAAACAAGTAAATTTTTTGTATTAAGAAAGACTCCTTTAACATAGGTACTGTGGTTTATTTAAAAGGTTTTTGCAAATTGTTGTAATTTTTAGGTAAAACTTTTGAATAGTTTTTGTTTAAGTTTAAGTTTATTTATGAAATTGTTATTAATTAATTATGCTATTTATTTAAAATATGGCCCTTTATTCATTGCATGAGTATAAGGAATGACTTCAAAATCATAATTCCGGTATTAGGCCAGTGAAATTTTATTTTCGAAACTAGCTACATATAGTTGCATAACCAGCGAAATTTTTTTTTAATCAGTATGACTTATTACAACTCGAAAAATAAACTTAAGTCTTAATAAAAATTATTATAAAATTTATCATCCATTAAAAAGTTCAAAAAAAATGACACTTTTAGGTATTTAAAAACATTTTGAGTAAATTTTATTTAATTCGGTTTAAACACTTTGACGTAATAATGTGTTTGAAAGACAAAAAGACGGGTGTAGCTAAACTTACACTGAATATCACTAGGACCTTGAATATATTGCATACAAAGCTGCCAGATTTCACGATGTATTAAGACAAATATTTATTTAAAAAAAATTGTTTAATATATACAACGGCTTTTAATGAAGAGCTTTCTAAAACTAAAAAAAATAAACATTAAAAAATAAAATTCTATTTGATTATATTTCTTTTCAGTAAAGAAAAAAAGCAAAATTTAGATTTCAAACTTTAAGAATTAAAATTTTAAAGTTTAAAATAAATGATTGTCACTAACAAAATAAAAGTGTTTAGTTAAAAAAAAAAAAAGATTTCTTTACAATGACGTTGTAATTAGAATAGAGGTTTTTCTAAAAATTTCTTAGGGGTTTTACTAAAAACATTAAATTATTCATTTAAATTTTAATATTCTAAACGACCTACTGTCTTATGCCAGCGTAAATTTTTTTAATACGATGTGTTTCTTTTTTTTGCTCAAGAATCTTGTTAGAAAATCATTAAAAATACTGGTTCTAACCTTGTTCACAATGTTAAACATATTTCACAGTTTGCATGGAAAAATTGCAATAAAAACTGTTGCACTTGTTGGCAGAAAAAATCACACACACAAACGTTCACAAGCGCATATAAACCTTCTCATAGTCGAATGACAAACAAGTTCTATAAAATTCCAACATTTAATAAAAATAAACGAGACAATAAAAATGGTACACGACCCACAAACCCACAAACGAAAATTATAGACACAACAGGCGAATGCTTAAAATAAATAATCCCCTACTAAAAATTAAAAAAAACAGCAGAAAAATATTGAAATGGTCCACAATTTGAGAAAAAAAATACAGCCAACGGTAAAAAGCAACATCAAGCCAAGTTAACAATACATACTGTTATTTAGATTTAAAAAAAATTGCATCTAAGCCATGGTCAACATTAAAAATTATTGCAATGACTTGGTTTAAAACATAATACATAATAATAAAATTTTAGCCAACTTCAGTTTAAGCTGAATTTGATCCAAACTCAACGAAAAACTAAATTAAAATAATAGTAATTTGTTTTCATACACAAACAACACAGCCGTTACGTTTAAGCAACAAAATGAAAAAAAAAAACTTTTATTTATTATAAACAAATTTTATTTTGGTCTTTCGGTCGTAAATAAATACGAGCAATTGTAGACAGACAATTGCTTTATTATCGCTTTGAGCTTTTTCTAAATTAATTTAATTATTGTAGGAAGTAAAGGTTTTCCGACGTTCACTCAGTCACTGTGTCTGTCTGTTATTGTATCATTGGTGTTGTTGTTGCTGTTTTTGGTTTACTTTTATGAGTGGCTCGTGTCAAATTTGTATGTGGGGTCATAAAAAATTAAGTAAGTTATTCGTTAAAAATAAAAGTAATAGTAATTTTCATAGTAAAAATAATATTAAAATCTCTAACATTTTAAATCTGTGTTGAATTTAATTTTTCAGTTTTAATCTAACAAAAAAAAATTTTTTTTTTGTACTTTTAAATTTAATGTAATCTACTTTATTACTGAAATGTTTTTTTAATGCTTTAAAATGTAAAATTTTTATATATGGGTCATTTCACGATAAGTGGACCAACTTGAAAAATCGATTCGGATGAAATTTCCACCATAGTTAGTCCTAATGAATAGTAGCTTAGACACAATTTTTTATTAAGATCGGTCGAGAACTCTCTGAGTTAGAAGGGGTCAAAGTTTGACCTTTTGGCCAACCAGGTGTTTTTTCTCCTCCATGTAAGTTATTTACTATTGCCGCTAGCAAATTTTGTCCAAAGCAGTTTAGATAGATATTTTTTTAATCTTTTGAAAAAAATTTTCCGATACAACAATATGTTTATTTAATTTTTAAACATTTCTATAGCAAAAAAAATGATTTTATTCCTGAGCCTAACATATTAATGGTATTACAGTATCGGGGGTATGAAATTTTAGTTAGGTATGTTACATACCATCGGAAAGGTTAATTTATCTCATTTCTCAGTATAGGTTTCATTTTCAAGGTTTTAGGAACACTCGCACACAAATAGGAAAAAATTCAAAGTAGTGCATATGGTAAAAATTGAAAAATCCTTGTTTTTAGGTACAAAATATTTTTTTGATAGATATCCCACCTGCATCCCACTAAGCGACCACAAAGGTCTTAAAGGAAATGTTCTAAGCTTTCTTTTGAGCAAAAAAAAGGGGGCCATTTAAAAAAAAAAATTTTTTTTAATTTTATTTTGCAAAAAAATTTATTATAAAATTTTTTATTTATTAAAAAAAAATTTTTTTCAAAATATTGAAAAAATATCTATCTAAACTACTTTGGACAAATTTTGCTAAAAGCAATAGTAAATAAGTTACATGGAGGAGAAAAAACACCTGGTTGACCAAAAGGTCAAACTTTGGCCTCTTCTAACTCAGAGAGTTCTTGACCGATCGTGTTGAAAAATTCCGATCGGAAGATATCGATTTCAAAAGTTGGTCCACTTGACGTGAAATGACCCATATATTTTTTTTCAAATAAAATGGTAACAAATTTACACTCATAACTCTACAGGCTAATATAAAGTAAAATTGAAAGATGTTTAAACTTATTTTATGAAATTTGTAACATTAAATTAAATTGAACCGATTTTACTATTCATAATTTTGTTCTTGTAAAGTATAAGGACAATATGATTTCTAGTGCCCCCGATATATTATAATATTATATTTCCTTTATAAGACCATGTTAAAATGTCTCGTACGGACAATAGGATTTAAAGTTCAACAGATTTATCAAAAATGTATTTTCTTTATATGAAGAGTTCTCTAATCGTAAGCATTTTTAGCACAAATAATGAAATTAATTTAAATAAAAACTTTATAGAAAGACGACTCTATTCATAGTTGCCCTAATATATTGAAAATGTATAAGGAAACTATTTTTAGTGTGACTTATGCCAATATTAAAATAAACAGGGTACATAAGTAGTTCGAAAAAAAAATTTTGCATACAAAATTTGTTTTAAAAGCCTTGGTTGGTTGGTTGGTTCACGTGGTAGTTCGCTACGTGCAAACTGTCAAGTAGAGTCTTATAACCCCGTTTTGACAGGACCACACTACTCGTCAGAAGTGCCGTGTCCAAGGCCATGAGGAGATAGGAGTACTAGATCCACCCGGTCGCCGTCATGTATCTCAGTAGGTCGTTCAACCCAGACTCAGAAACGTTACGGAAGTCCTCTAGTATATGGTTGCCCAGGAGTCTATGCCTCACGATAGAGATGGCGGGACATGGAACACTGTTTCCTCTGTACCGCTCTCCTAACAGCTGCGACAGTGATCATTATATGGGAGTCCGAGCCGTTGTGCATGTTTCCCTAGCGTCCAATGGCCCGTTAATAATGCCAACAACCTCGACACGTCTCTCCGATTACGTCTCTCCTAGCAATCCTGCATGTGTCGATACTTCCTCACCTGTTCCCAGCTCTGCTAAGAAAGTAACTGAAGATACTGCTTTTAATGGTCCCCAGCGGAGTTGCGACTGAGCACGCACTGAAGAAATTCAAAGCAGATCCTTCCTTTGGCAGCTCATATACCTTTATATTGTCGTAGTGGCCCTAGAGCCGTCCGTGTAAGTCCTGATCCCATAGTCCCACTTCAGGTTGCCACCATTCCATTCCCCCCTAGAGAGAATCAGAACCTAGGGAGCGATATAATCGAAAGGTTGGTTGGCAATCGAGGACAAAGTGCCAATTAACCTCGCATGGACGTATGACTTCGATCTCTAGCGTCCAGATGCCTTGAGTCTCACCGCACTGACAGCAGATACGGCCATGATGTTAAGATCAATGGGAAGGAGGTGCAGTATAGTACTAAGTATCTCTGAAAGACTAGTGCTTAGTGCCCCTGATACAGATCTCTGTATCCTGTATAGTTGGTCCACTACGTACTTCCTGACCATCGCAGTCCACCGTACCAGAGATCCATAGGTGAGAATCGGACGTATTATGGCCGTATACATCCATTTCACTATCCTCGGGGTTAGTCCCCATTCGTCCCAAACATCCTCCGACAGGTGTAGTAAGCTACCGTATGACCAAATTCATGGCAGTTAACGCTACTTACCAAAATTGATTATAAAAAAATATATATTTGCTAAGATTACTTTAGGGACAATTTGACTTCTTATCTTATCAAAAAAAAAAAAGATAAATGAGAAAAAAAAATTACTTTATTTATAACTTTGAAAAAAGTGTTTAGCTGTTTCTTTAATTTTGTTTTTTTTTCTTTCTTAAACTAAAACAATAAGGAATTAGAGGTGATTTATTATTTAATTTTAATTTAAAAAATTATTTATTTAAGAAATTCAAATATGACCTTGATAGATCAAGTTACTCAGCAAGAAAAGAAATATAGTCAAAAACAAACAATTATACATTCAAAAACTACAGTAATATATAAATATGTATGTATATATGTACATACTTATACATACATTCGCAAAACATAATAAATTTATTTCTGATATCGATATTTTTGATTAAAATTAAAACCAATATTTGGGTTTTTAAACAAAAACAATATAACAAAATTAAATAAAAAGAATATTTTGCTGAATCATTAGTGAATGAGTGAAACAAAAATATTTAAAAATTTAAATTAAAATAACAACAACAACAATTAATAAACCAAAACACTTTAAAAGACTTAAACTTTTGTTCCCTCTATGGTGTTGTAATTTTAAAAAGTTTTAAAGCCCCATTTTAGTCAACAAAAACAATGCGATATTATTCCTTATGAATATTATGACCTCCTTTTTACACAATCAAATTTTAAGACAATTATTTTAGTTTTAATTCTGGCTCTAGTTCATTTAAATTTTCTATGAAAATTTATTTTTATTTGTGATAATGAATGAATAATAATTTTTTTGAAAAGTAAATTTTACCGACACTAGCCGAGTGGAATGCATTTTATTATAAACTTTATCAAAAGTAAATATTATATGGAAGTTTAGCTTAATTAACCGTTAAATAATTGATTATGAATAGGGCTTTTAATGGCGTTACTAAAGTTAAAATTTTTGTCTACTTTATATATACCAATTTTTAATAAAATATTTACTTGAATAAATCAAGAAAATAATTGAAAAACATAATTATATCTAATTCAATTACAAAAAAAATTGCAAAATTGGGTGAATAGATAAAAATTCAATTAAATAAAAGTTGATTTCTTAAATAGATAATTAAATCCATCAGAAGCACTGGTAAAAACACCAATGACTATAAATAGCGTTAAATATGTAAAAATATGGCAACATTTTATTTTTCTGTACACATTTTAATTATTTGTTATGTAGTTGCCATCACTGTGTAAAACTAACTCATTCCCCTATTTTTTTGTAAATTATTTATAAGCAACACATTTTTTATATCTAGCGGCAAGATTTTTTTCACAATGTTTATTAACAAAAATTTTTTTTTTCATTTAAACTTTATATGAAGACTTTAAATGTAAAAAAAGATGAACAAAACGAAAACCGTAAGTTTTAAGAAAAAAAAAACGGAAACTATTAAATTATAAAAACAATTTTTTCTTAAAAACTCCGTTTTAACGTTTTCTTTAAATTAAATTTAAATGTTTGATTTAATAAAAAGAAAAAGAAAATAAAAATTTTTTTTTTCAATGACTGGCCAAGTGAATGTGTTAGTTGGCTTGTTTTGCTTTGTATGGTGTTGAACATTTATGGTATGTATGTGCGTGTCTAAAGATTTTTTATGGCAATAACTTGTAGCTGCTTGCGCTTGACTTGAAGTTTATGTGACTTAAATGTTTTATTTCTTTTTTTTTGTTTTGTTTTGTTTCTTACTCTTGTTGTTACTTGTTACTTTTCTGCCATTGCAGAATGCATCTAGAAAGCAAGACATTTATAAGAAAGTGTTTTCTTCTGTTTAGATCTCTATAAAAATTATTTTAAATTTAATTTCAATTTCTATTTATAGACAATTATAGAAATATAACAAAATGGCATTTGATCTGTAGAAATTCTTTCATTTTCATTTTGACATACAAGACTGTTTGTGTGCTTATGATAATTTCTTTTCTCTGTCTTATATTGGAACTAATCTAAGTATGTTTATATTATTCTTTTCGTAACTATACATAACCTGTTCATTCTTTCTCTAATGGTTTTCTAAGCTTAATTTTTTTCTTTTATACAAAATTTTATGTTAATACTGATAAACAAGAAATTAAATTTCATAGCTTGTTAGTCTCACAAAAAGTTTGGTGTAGCAAAATACCTAATAAAGCAAAAAGATATAGAAATTAAGAAAAAGTTATATTGTTTGTTTAGAAATAAAAATTTGATTATGTTCTAGAAAATTTTTAGTTTTCCAAAAAAGAAAGTTTAAAAGTTTAACAAATAGAAAATTTACTTTAAAGCTGAATTAAAAAAAGTGCCGAAATTATATACAATAAATATCTTTATATAGGAAAAGTTTTAATTCTTATAAAAGTTCTGGATAATAAACAAAATAATCCAAAGATTTCAACGCAAGATTTAAAAAATCAACGTTTGTGTCTTAAGTCTTTTGTTTTGTAATAAATTTCATGATTTCCCATACTTACACTTTAATTAGTAATAAGAATATGTCTATAAACTTATAAGCAATTTCAATAAAATCATTCATAGACAACGGAAGACATTCTCTTTTTATTATGTCAATGAATTATTAATAAATTACATCTTCTTCCCCGCCTTTTTGTCTCACCTTTTAACGACTCTTGAAACAACCAACGCACATTGACAACAATAAAATACCTATGGTTTTCTATTAAGTTTATAGTTACCATGATAACAGCTTAGCAAAAGTAAAAGAAATCAATTATGGCTAAGGAGTATGTTTGTATTAACAATTTATTGTTTTTAATTTAATAAAAGAAACATGTTCTACAAGTTATTTGAAAAGCAAGCCAAAACGTTTATTTGTTTGCGTATTTGGTTGGTTTTATTGTGGCCAGTAAACGGAAGTCGTGGTTTAAAATCGAAACAAAAAGAAACATAAAATAGGAAAATCTGTCAATCACATGGTAATTGAATATAAACTTTTTTTTTAATTTATTACATCATTTAAGGAACTGTGTTGTCGACTGGTAGGCATAATTAAGAAAAATTTAATTATAAAATCCTTAAACAAAGGAAAAATTGAAATTGCTACTTTTAGAGCCATTATTACAACTTGCCTATAAAGTGTGTGATAGCTAAAGGTAACTTAAGCTTAACCGATCAATAAAGTTTCATTTCACTATTACAACTTTCATTTAAAATAATTTTTTAATTTTCAAATTTTGACAATATTGGTTTTTGTTTACCACAGACTACAACCTTTTACATACAAAATGGCAGGTTTGAATAGTTGAAAAAGAAACTAGTAAGAGCGTTATATTCGGCCATACCGAATCTTATAT